>JAVXUP010005103.1:0-22401 GCA_033070095.1 Escallonia herrerae | reverse complement strand
CGCTCAAGAAGTATACTTCTTAGAAAGTTGCCACAGGTGGCGGTGAAGGGCCGAGTTATCAAGTTGGTGCAGATTTCCAATGAAGGGAAGTCCTGGGGGACCTGGTGCGGACCGTGTTCCTCCGGTTATTCTGCACCTAGGAACAAGAAAGAGGAGGAGTATAGGGAGGCCTAGAAGTAAAAGTAGTACTGCAGGAGCCATATCTATCAGGTTGCTAGCTGCTAAGAGTTCACCCTTTCTTGTCACCTGCAGCGTATGGTACAAGTGGTGTCCTTAAATAGCTAGAGATCTGCCAAGTACATTAAAGAGATGCAGTGTCCATCTTTGTGTAACAAACTTGGGTGAATCACATGACAATGATACTTCATCTTTTGAATTTCTAACTTCTCAGTTCCACATTATTGACCTTTGCTAAAACCACCAAGATGATGATAAATTGTAGATCTTATAGCAAAATAATTGCTCATTGTGTTGCTCTCTGGTCTAGTGGGAGATGCAAGTGATTTCGTGTTGGCTGAGAACTTTGGGGAGTTGCCAAAATATATTTTTAAATTTTAGTTGAGATCTTAGGTTATGAGCAAGCAATCAGACTAAATCTATGACATACCCCATTTTCACGTGTTCCAAGTGGGCAAAATTTGCATGCCTCTCAACTGTTTTGGACAATTATACCCTTAATGTCAAGCCTATATGTAGTAATATATAAGTAGTAAATAACCATCTCTAGGGACCTATTTGGTTTGCAATTTATTTTAGTGAATTTCGACAATAAAAACACTTATGCCATTTTTAATTTTTTAACAAATTTTGATTTGCAATTTATTTTAGTGAATTTTGACAATAAAAATACGTATGCCATTTTTAATTTTTTAACAAAATTTAAAATATTAACTTTATTTTTGCACGCGCACACATCATGCATGCTATGCTACGGTAATGGTAATATAGCATATCATCATGAGATGCACACGCTCCCAAATAGGTCAAGTAGAAGACACTGGAACTTAATCAAATGCACACACTACCACCAGAAACTTCACGCGGGAATCTCACTTCCGCTCCCACCCGAAAACCCACAACAGTAGCGATGCTTATTGTTGCAGCTAAAAACTGGATCGGAAACCACACCAGAAATCAGGCCTGCAAAAGAGAACACGGAGTGACCGCCGGGTGGGGTTCCGACGGGGGAACGCTCCGACGCTTAAGTCAAAGATGACTAACAATGTAGAACTCTGAAGAAGCAGTAAGACACAATGTGTGATTGTGTGTGAACTTGTCTGTACCAGAGAGGTCAGACCCCTTTATATAGCAGTAGAAGGAGGAGTCCTAATAGGACTGGGCTTTGACCAACTCTAATCAGAATATAATTAGGATCCTAGAGGATCTCATCACCACAAGAAAATATGTATTTTGCGACGGAAGGTATTCCGTGGCTAAACATGTCTTAAGCGACGGAATATACCGTCGTTAAAACTCCGTTGCAAAATACTATTACCGACAGAAGACACCGTCGGTAAAAATATTTTGCAACGGAGTTTTAACGGCGGACTTTTAGCGACGGAATTACCGTCGCTAAATATTTTTTATAAAATTAGTAATTTTGAGTTTTTTTTTAATTATTTAAACGACGGAATAAAACCGTCGCTAAAAATTCTGTCGCAAAAGTCTTTATAATAAGACATTCACCGACGGAGTTTTAGCGACGGTCTTATTCCGTCGCTAAAGATCCTCCATTTAAATCCAGATCTAATTTCTTTCTCTCTCCCCGTTCTCTCTCTGAAATTCTGCTCCCACCCACCGCCGTTCTCACCTCCGGCGACCCTTCTCTACGGCGACCCAGCTCCGGCGACACTCCCGTCCCCCACCTGACGCCGTGCCACCAAGCCTTGCACTCCGATCGTGCCACAAAGCCTCCACTGTCGCCGCGCAAGGAAACCCACCACTGCCGCGGCACCACCAACGCCGGCGCCGTCGTACCCACCTCGAGATTTGTATGTCAATTGCCCTAAATTATCTGAATTTTTTGTTAATTTGTCTTCAATTTAGGTTACATGCCCTAAATTATCTGAATTATTTAGATTTGTATGTCAATTTAGGTTCAATTTTTTGTTAATTTGTCAATAGAGCCTCCTAATTGAATCCTAAATTGAAGTAATTGAATCCTAAATTGAATGCCCTAATTGAATCGAACCCTAAATTAAACTAATTGAACCCATAATTAAACCCTAAATTGATTGCCCCAATCTAACCGAACCCTAATTGAACCCTAAATTGAATGCCTCAAATCAACCGAACCCTAAATTGAATCAATAGAGCCCCCTAATTGAACCCTAAATTGAAGTAATTGAATCCTAAATTGAATGCCCTAATTGAATCGAACCCTAAATTAAACTAATTGAACCCCTAATTAAACCCTAAATTGATTGCCCCAATCTAACCGAACCCTAATTGAATCCTAAATTGAATGCCTCAAATCAACCGAACCCTAAATTGAATCAATAGAACCCCCTAATTGAACCCTAAATTGAAGTAATTAAACCCTAAATTGATTGCCCCAATCTAACCGAACCCTAATTGAACCCTAAATTGAATGCCCTAATCCAACCGAACCCTAAATTGAACTAATTGAACCCTAAATTGAATGCCTCAAATCAACTGAACCCTAAATTGAATCAATAGAAGCCCCTAATTGAACCCTAAATTGAAGTAATTGAACCCTAAATTGAATGCCCTAATACAATCGAACCCTAAATTGAAATAATTCAAGCGCATCGGATATGTGAATTTTGAACATTTTTTTCCCATTTGAACATTGATCATTTGTTTGATAATTTTAGGTTGTTAATTGTGCGTTTTAGAATTGTGATTATTGATCGATGATTTTAGGTTATTAGCCGTGCATTTGAAGTAATTGCGATTATTAATTGATAATTATAGATTGTTAATTGTGCATTGAGCATTTGAGATATTGAGATTATTGACGCAGGATGGGACCCAATTAGATTGAATGTGTGGTTTTTATTAATTTTTATTGCATTGAGCATTTGAGAATTGAGAATTGAGGTTGTTGACAGAGGATGGGACCCAATTGGATTGAGATACCTGTTAGTTAGCGTAGACACGGACAGCACGTCTGATCGACGGTGTCCGACATTTAAAAAATAAATTAACGTATGCCGATGTGTCTGGAGGTGCGTGTCGGTGGGCGTCGGACACGTGTCCGGAGGCTTCGTGGACGTGTCCAAAGGCGTCGGACACGTGTCGGTATGTGTCAGACACGTGTCCGGAGGTGTCAGACACGCGGCACAATTAAGCCTAATTAGCCCTAACATAACCCAATTAAGCCTAATTAGCCCTAATTAGGACTAATCAGCACTACTCGGCACAATTAAACCCTAATTAGGACTACATAACTCTAATTAGCCATAATCAACCCTAGTCAGCTATAATTATTCGAAATTATCCCTCATTAACCTTAATTAGCCCTAACATAACCCAATTAAGCCCAATTAGCCCTAATTAGGACTAATCATCACTACTCGGCACAATTAAACCCTAATTAGGACTAAATAACCCTAATTAGTCCTAATCAACCCTAATCAGCTATAATTAATAATCGTAATTAACCCTAATAACCCAGTTAGCCCTAATTAGCCCTTGTACATCCCATAATTACTCCATGTTGCCCAGAGATGGTTCAATTACTCGTTGTTTACAAACCCTGCCTTCTTTATATTAATTGTTGTTTTGAGAAGTCCATTGGCAACGAGATGGTTCAACTCGTTGCCAACGAGTTCTATTTAATGTGGAATTGGTAACATATGCAACGATCATTCTGTAGTTTTGATATTTCGGAAAGATTCTTGCATATCTTATCAATTTCTGAACACATGCATGCATAGAAACCCTTAGTTCCCGTTCAAAGGTACTCATTACAAGGTAATGCCTTGTAATGAGCCTTTGGATGTCCAGTTTGGACAGTTTGGAAAAGCTAATTGTTTATAAAACAGTATTTTGACTCATGCTTTATGTTCTATGTCGTGGATATTTGGTACACGTTCTCGTGTGTTTCTCTGGGTGCATACAGATCTGGTGTTCTAACATCCGTCAAACCTTCCTGAGCAAGGTTAGATGAATGTTAGAACACCTAATCGATGTGGTGTACTTGGAGAAATGCGGGGAGGTGCTGCCGAATTTTTCACAGACATCGGACTAAGCATGAGTTATTCACTGTTTTATAAACATGTGCTTTTCTGAATGGGATAGGACCACTACCTGTTCAAGAGTGGAGGGGAAATATGTAGACATGTTGTAACATTCATGCATTGATATTTACATCGGCAATGCCTAATCACTGGTCATTATTGAAGGTGGTATACAGTACGATAATTCAGTCGTCATGTCAGTCGATCGAAGTTGGATGAAAAGGAAGAATGCTGAAGATTTTGAGTGTCGCGTTGACGAATTTCTCGACTTCGCTTATGCGCATCCTGCACATGTTGACCTTGATAAGATAAGGTGTCCGTGCGGTAGATGTGAGTTGTTGCACTGGAGAAAAAGAATTGAAGTAAAATGGCATCTTCGTCGGTACGGTTTTATGGGTGGATACACAAGGTGGACGCAGCACGGGGAAACGATAGTATTGTCGTCCAACCTGGCTAGTCAAACTGAAGTTAGGGAGGAGGCACGATATGATTTCCGAGATATGATTATGGATGCTGGGCATGCTAATGTTGACTGGGGTAACGACAGTCCACAACCGCCGAACGAGGGGGCTCATCAGTTTTATGAGTTGTTGAGAGCTGCGGAAGAGCCGCTGTGGGATGGAGCTCCGAAACACACACGGCTGTCTGCGGTTAGTAGGTTATTACAGTTGAAATCAGACCACGGGCTGAGTGAGAAAGGTTTTAACGAGTTTGTTACCTTCATCAAAGAAATACTGCCCGAAAGTGAAAAGCTACCGCCGTCGTACTATGACGCGAAGAAGATGATGAGGAAACTTGGGTTGAGCTATGACCGGATAGATGCGTGCAATAACGATTGTGTATTATTCTGGAAAGAGAATAAGGATTTGTCATTATGTCCAGTATGTGATCATTCGAGGTACAAACCGGACAAAGGGAAGAAGAAAAACATTGCATGGAAGATATTGCGATATTTCCCGGTCACACCACGGCTTCAGAGAATGTACTACTCCTCCAGTACAGCTGAACATATGAGGGCTCACCGTGAGACTCGCAGCAACGATGCCGATGTGCTGACACACCCAGCTGATGGAGAGGCGTGGAAGGAGTTTGACCGCAGGCATCCAGTCTTTGCTCAGGAAGTTCGGAATGTTAGACTTGGTCTGGCAACCGATGGGTTCAACCCTTTCGGTCAGTCTACCACGCCTTACTCCTGTTGGCCTGTTATTATTGTCCCTTACAACCTTCCACCAGGCATGTGCATGAAGAAGCCGTATATGTTCTTGTCGTTGCTTATTCCGGGGCCGAAGAGTCCCGGTAAGGACATAGATGTGTATTTAAGGCCGTTGATTGATGAGTTAAAACAATTATGGAATCATGGAGTCGAAACATATGATGCATCCCTTAAACAAAATTTTCAGATGAGGGCTGCTTTGATGTGGACTATACATGATTTCCCCGCATTGGGAATGACGTGTGGCTGGAGCACACATGGGAAGCTAGCATGCCCTGCTTGTATGGGCGTGAACCCCGGTCATACGTTAAAGCACGGCGGAAAGCCTCGTGGTTCGGATGTCACCGTAAGCTTTTGCCACCGGGCCATCAGTTTCGTAGGCAGAAGGATAAATTTGACGGGACAATCGAGCGTGAGGTTGTCACACTGGACTACCCATCTGGTGAAGAAGTACTCTCACACCTGGAGGCACTTGATACTGACATACCACACGGTAAGGGTGTGCCGGATCGAAGATTGCAGGGTTCGGGAAAGAGCACAACTGGAGAAAATTTTGTATCTTCTGGGAGTTAGCCTACTGGAGGACGCTCGTTATCCGAAACAACATGGATGTGATGCATATTGAGAAGAACGTTTTTGATAATGTGTTCAACACAGTGATGAATGTCAAGGGCAAATCGAAAGATCACCTTAAAGCGAGAAGGGATCTACAACAGTTGGGTGTACGCCGTGAATTGCATCCTCGGACAGTCAGTGGGAGGACCATACTTCCGAAAGCACCTTACTGTCTAGACAAGAAACAAGTGGAGAAGGTCTGTCAGTGGGTTAAGAATTTGAAGCTTCCGGATGGGTTTGCGTCCAACATATCTCGTTGTTGCAATGTATCGGAATGCAAGTTCCAAGGGATGAAGAGTCACGACTGCCACGTATTCATGGAGAGATTCATTCCTATTGCCTTCCGGGGACTGTTGCCACGGGTTGTTTGCGAGACTTTGACTGAATTATCTCATTTCTTTCGAGATATATGCGCTTCTACGATCCGGGTGAGTAACATGGAAGTGCTTGAGAAGAACATTGTGGTGACGATTTGCAAGCTGGAGAAAATCTTCCCACCTTCGTTCTTTGATTCAATGGAGCATCTGCCTGTTCACTTGGCATATGAAGCTAAGATGGGTGGACCCGTGCAATATCGGTGGATGTATCCCTTCGAGAGGTAATCCTTAAATTGTTATAGTTGTTCGTTTACACTTAATGCGACATCTGTTATCATTGATATTCCACCTAACTCGATTCGCTAAACTTCTAGGTTCATGTTCCATTTAAAGAAAAAAGTCCGTAATAAGGCTCGGGTTGAAGGCTCAATTGCGGAGGCTTACGTAATGGAAGAACTTGTAAACTTTTGTAGTCAATATTTCGGGCCTAATGTTGGTACAAGGTTAAATCAACTAGGCCGAAATGACCCCGGATCAAGCACAAATTTGGAAGGGCAATTGTCAATATTCAAGCAGCCAGGGAGTCCGTTCGGCCGAACGTATACTCGATGGCTAACGGATGAAGAGTACAGTGCTGCAACAATATATGCCCTTCTAAATTGCGATGAAGTTTCGGCATTCGTTGAGTAAGTTAAAGTCTTAATTCACTTACATTGTTGTACATAATTGAAAGTGTGTGTTAAGTGAGTCAACTATATTGGTTTGCAGTGAGTTCGATGCGGAATCTTTAATCACTGATCCCGCTGGACTTGAATCTCATCGAAAATCACAATTTGTACAGTGGTTCAAAATTCGTGTAAGATTGTTTAACGAAATTATATTATGTGTTATATACAGTTCTGTGGCCAATTAGTATACTGATTTATCCTTAATTTTTACCGTCATCTACAATAGGTTCAGTCAATGGATAGACCAGTGGCCTCATGCTTGAAATTACTAGCCGAAGGCCCTAACAAACAAACATCCTGTTACGGAGGCTATATCATCAACGGGTTTAGGTTTAACGTAAAAGATGATGACCGAACAAAACAAACCCAAAACAGTGGAGTCTTGGTCAACGGCGACTGTTATGCCGAGAATTGCATGGATTTTTACGGAGAGCTAGATGAGATTGTTGAGCTAACATATTTGGGTTCCCAAAACCGCCTGGTAATGTTCAAGTGTACGTGGTTCGATGTCACATGCAGTAGAGGAATCCGTGTTAGCTCTCAAGGGATTGTAGATGTCAATGTCAAGTCAAGACTTGCATCAGACGAGCCCTTTGTGTTTGCTAGTCAAGCTGTACAAGTCTTTTACGCGGAGGACGTCGCCAATCCCAAATCTCATTGGTATACAACTATCAAGTCCAAGAAATTGCCCGTGACATATGACAGTGAGCTAGACTCCTTTCAAGCCGACCAACCACGTGTCTTGTTCCCTGTTGAGGTCAACAACGAGGAGGACGATCTTCCTCTTCCAACAACACTTCTTGTGGGAGAAGAAGTCGTAGATGATGACGCGGAAGATGTTGAAAGTGTTGGAGATGATGTGACCGAGTCTACTGATGAAGAGGATGAATTAGAAGATGAAGAGGACGACGAGTCCCACGAAGAAGAGGGCGACGAGGAAAGTGATGAAGATGATTCGCAAACTGAAAATGATTGACTTGTAATGTTGTAACATCACGGGAAAAATGTAGTAACATTTTAGAACTTGGTGTTTATTGATGTGTTTTTGCACATCCGTTCTATATATATATATATATATATATATATATATATATATATATATATATATATATAGTGCCGATGATGATTTATGCCTAAATTATTGTTTTTCACGTGTTAATGTCTTTGTATATAATCTATATGAAGTCAGATATGGATAGGATACGGGCTATTCGTGGCCGGGCTGGACGCCGAGCTGCTTCCTCCCCGGTTAGTCCCACCTCGTCATTGCCTACTGATGACGAGGCACAGAGTGATCGCGGACAGCCATCGGGGGCCCAGCCCCAGCCGTCGCCGTCACCGTCGCCCCAGCCATCGCCGTCGCCCCAGCTCGAGCCGTCGCCCCAGCCCGACGCAGATTCATCCCACACGCGCGTGCATTCTCCATCTTCCGTGGGTTCTACCTCAGGTATAGTTGATAACGGTGTTTCGTACATTTTCGCTAGCCTTATATTTGAACTGTATTAATGTCTGTGTTTTGTAGGATCTCGACGAGGCCGTGGTCCGACACGCGGGGTACGCATCGACCCCCAGCGTAAACAGAGAGTTACGCTCACGCAGGAGGGCCTGTAAGTACTAAAAATATCACCTCATGCCTTATGTTTAAAATTTTGGGGTGTTAATTTATATTTGAACTGTATTAATTAATTTAATTACTTCTTTGGCAGGATCCTGGAGAATATTGCGAGGACGAAGATCGGCGTTCTTGTGAAGGGCCGATTCTTCGAGCCACGCCTGTACTGGAAGGACTGGGATGCCGCTGCGAGGGAGGCCCTATGGGAGGAGTGGCTGGTACGGTGAAGTATTTTTTTCAGCGTTAGTAAATGTTAAATTACAGTTTGTTTTATGTTGTTAATTTGTGTTATTGAATGCCTTACAGGAGGGGTTCACGTTTGACACGCCTCAGCAGCAGGTACTGGGGCAGCAGGCTTTCTTTGCCTACATCGGCAAGAATTACCGCCGATGGCTCCACGATGCACGGGACCGGGCGAAGAAGGCGCTGCCCGCGGGTGCCCCGATGACGGACATGGCGAGATATCCCCCACATTGGATATCTCACCGTGTATGGGGGGAGATGATAGATCGGTGGGCTGCGGATCCAGGTTGGGACGCCAAGAGTAAGAGCGGGGCTGAGAACAGACAGAACAAAGATCCGACGCACACGGGGGGGTCGGTGCCACACGACATCGTCCGACACAAGAACGCGGTCGAGCACCCGGATCTGGAGGACGATGAGGTCGTAGCTCTGACGTATAATCAGACGCACGTGCGGAAGAAGGACAAGGACGAGACGCACCGGGCGGGCGACTATATTTCAGATATTGCCCGGCGGATCGATGTGAGTCAATTTATTTAAGTTAATGTTTTTTCTTTCTATCCTCAATGTCTGTTTCGTTAATTAATGCCCTAACATATCGTTAAACCACTATTTTTGCAGGCCTCGTATGAACAGCTAAGGGGGTCCGAGCAGCAGTCCGGACAGCCATCAGCGTCCACTAGTACGGCTGCGAGTACTGGGGGGTTGAAGCGATGGCTGGATACGCCGGAGGTCGTGAATCGGCCGAAAGGCCGCATACGCGGCCTGCCTAGCACGACTGCTCGTGCCGTGATAGGAGCGTCCTCACCCCCTGCTGCCCCTCCACAGACACCGGCTCCTCGGCCTCAGTTGGACGACGAGGAGATCCAGCGCATTGCTACAGTGGTGTGCCGGATGATCAGGGAGCAGGGCACTGCTGGACAGGCCGCCCCGGCCCCGGATCAGCAGGATCCAGATCCGGGACTCGGAAACCCCTGATGAGCCCGTTCCTAGCTTCCCCCCCCCCGTGCCCGGCTTGTACTCTTCTCCCCTCTCCTAACCGGCTATATCCGGTTCCCGGCTTGTACATATATGAATTTTTTTTATTATAAATTTTTTTTATAATTGATTATATATATTTCTTTCTGTATTGATTATTGCGCGTTGTTGTTGAGATTTGAAAATTGTATTACAGGTTTGGGTAATTGAAAAATAAAAAAAAATTTCAAAAAAAAAATTGACTTTTGGCGACGGATTAATTCCGTCGCTAAAGTATTCCTACAATCAGTTATTTAGCGACGGAATATTCCGTCGCTAAATAAGTTTTTTAGCGACGGAATATTCCGTCTCAAAAATATAAATCCGTCGCTAAAGAATATAATTCGCGACGGAATATCCGTCGCTAATTAAAATAAATCCGTCGGTAAAAATGACATATTTAGCGACGGATTTAAAAATTCCGTCGCTAAACTATTAGTGACGGGCTTTTATACGAGGGATATTTAGCGACGGTGAATCCGTCGCTAATTCTTTTAGCGACGGATTTTTGGCTTTTAGCGACGGATTACCCCGTCGCTAAAACCCTGTTTTCTTGTAGTGCATGTCAATCTGAACTGATAGAGTCAGGCCTCTTTAGGATTCTGTCCAGTGATTGATACGGTAACTGCCATATCAGTAATGAGCCAGTGTGGGTTACGTGTCATAACTGCCACGTGTCGTCCGTAGATTGGAGGGATATTTTTAGCTATATCATATGCCCCCTGCTTTCACCAGCGTTTACTGAAGCGGGTGGAAGCACACTTTTCCCACTGGTGATAGCGAAATACGCCAAAAGCAGGATCGGATCTGTCTGCCCCCATTGCAAATATTCGAAGAGTTCTCTGCTCGGATATGGTTCTATTCGGACAGAGTTCTACTCGGATGAAATTCTGCTCGGGCATGATTCTGTTCGGACAGAGTTCTGCTCGGACATGGTTCTGTTCGGACAGAGTTCTGCTCGGACATTATTCTGTTCGAACAGAGTTCTGCTCGGATGGAATTCTGCTCGGGCATGATTCTGTTCAGACAAAATTATGTTCGGCCACAGTCATTCTACTCTGGCAGAGTGTTTGGACACGATTCTGTTCGGACAGAATTTTGTTCGGCCGTTGTCACTATGCTTGGGCAGAGTGTTCGGACGGGATTCTGTTCGGTCACGGTCATTCTGCTCGGGCAGAGTGTTCGGACATAATTCTGTTCGGGCAGAATTCTGTTCGGCCACGGTCACTCTGCGTGGGCAGAGTGTTCGGACACGATTCTGTTCGGCCGTTGTCACTCTGCTCAGGTAGAGTGTTCAGACACGATTCTGTTCGGACAGAATTCTGTTCGGCCACGGTCACTCTGCGTGGGCAGAGTGTTCGGACACGATTCTGTTCGGACATAATTCTGTTCGGCCACTATCACTGTGCGTGGGCAGAGTGTTCGGACACGATTCTGTTCGGATAAAATTCTGTTCGGCCGATGTCACTCTGCTCGGGCAGAGTGCTCGAACGAGATTCTGTTCGGCCACGGTCACTCTGCGTGGGCAGAGTGTTCGGACACGATTCTGTTTGGACAGAATTCTGTTCGGCCACGGTCACTCTGCGTGGGCAGAGTGTTCGGACACGATTCTGTTCAGATAGAATTCTGCTCGGCCGTTGTCACTCTGCTTGGGCAGAGTGTTCGGACACGATTCTGTTCGGACATAATTCTGTTCGGCCACAGTCACTCTGCTTGGGCAGAGTGTTCGGACACGATTCTGTTCGGCCACGGTCACTCTGCTCCAGCAGAGTGTTCAGACACGATTCTGCTCGGGAAGGATTCTGTTCGGTCATTACCTTGGTTCCCTCCACGTGTCTCCTTCATTAATGTCTTTGAGCGGGAATTGAGAATTTTCAAGTTTCTCTACTCTGCTTGTGACACGTGTGTGGTGGATGAACCGTTGCGTTTCCCCAGAAACGGTTACATGGGGTTTCTCTATAAAAAGAGAACTTTCAGTTCATTTTTTCTTCACTCGAAATTTTTGGAAGCACACTACTCTTCAAGTAAGTCCTTTTGCTTTCTTCTTTCTGTTCAGCACTTCAAGTTTTTCATAGTTTTTTAGTTTGAGTAGAAAATATGTCCGAAACTTCAGCGTCTGTTTCTTCGTCCAAAGAGAGTAGTTTATCTTCGAGTTCGGAACGAGTTCCAACTTCAGGAAGTGAAGTTGGAACTTCCAATCCACAACTACCACAAGCTTCAACTTCCCATCCATTCCAACCTTCAACTTCTCAACCATTACCACCTTCATCTTCTCAACCTTCGCACTCTTTGTCTAGAAAAAATGCCTTAGGAGATGTAAAGGATCAAGCTGACGATAAGGCTAATCCTAAACCTTGGTATACTGCTGACGAGAAGTCAGGCAAGATGTCTACCGAAGATTTGTAGGATTTAATTCGGGAATATCCTCTTCCCGAAGGTTGGTATGCTCGTCTTCCTGGTTTGCAAGAACCAGCAAATTATGGAACCAAGTTTGAAACTGGGATATATGAAGAGCAGGTGAAGTCTGGGTACAGGCTTCCTCTCCACCCTTTTGCTCTTCGTTTCTTCGAGCATTACCGCATGGCTCCCGGGTAGCTTGTTCCAAATGGTTGGAGGAAGCTTGCCGGCCTTATATATTTGGTCCAGACTTCAGGCTACAAACCAGATGTAACAGATTTTATGAGAGTGTTCTTCGAAATCTGTTTCGTCAAGGGGGTCGCCAACTGCCCAGGATGGTATTACATTCATAGTAGGCAACGACTCCTGAAGGGAGGTCCGAAGTCAAATAAAGGCTGGCATTCTAGATACTTCTTTGTTGGCCGCCTGGACAAGGGGGAGCTTCCGTTTGATAGAGACTGGAATCCATTCTGTAAGGATTTCGAAAATCATGGCAAGCCTACTCCCAACAATCTGACTAAACCCATACTTAAGCTTCGAGGTGGTCTTTGCATAGATGAGCCTCTTTCGGAGGAGCAACTGGAGTGGGCGAAGATCATTCCTCCAAAGCCCATTCCAACTGGTCTTCAGATTCTTTCTCCTCCTCTCGCTATTCCTAGCATGTCATCTGCCGAGACCGTTCCCGTAGGTGTGTTTTATGGAAGACTTTGATTTTAATTCGGTTTCAGTATTAATTCCCGTATTGATTTCTACCTTGATTGCAGAGATGGCTAGCGGAAGTGGAAAATCGCCCCAAGGAGGTTTTCTTGGCGTTCTTCAGAAAGCTAAGGGGAAGCGCAAGGAGAAACAACCCAGTGCTGAGTTGCCCCCTGTTCCTAAGAGGACTAGAGTTACTCCTCCAGAACGTTCTCCACGTATCTTGGAGTAAGTGTCCATTAATGACGATCCTATCTTTCGACCGAGGTGGACACTTAGGTGCGATGACCTTGGGATGCCGGATAGCCATGTCTCGGAGCAGCATCTTCTTCATGGAATTCTACCTCGAGACAAGAAGGTCTTCCAGACTCAGACACACGAGACCTTTGCCTGCTCCTTTGCCCAATCCGTCTATACGGTAATGTCCTTTGTCTCAACTAAGTTTCTGTTTTTGTTTTCTACTTTCCTTTAGCTGATGGTTTCAATCTTCATTCCAGATGTATGCTAGCGAATCTGAGATGCTTTCTCGCTTTGAGATGGCGAGGCAGGTGGCAGCAGACGAGGCTTAACAGAAGAGGGAAGCTGTTAAGGAGGCACAAGAAGCTTCTCATCGTGCTGAAGAGCTGAGCAAGCAAGAGGTAGATCATCTTGCTCAGATTGTGACTCTGGAGAAGAGGCTGGAGCGAGTCAAGAGGAAGGCAGCAGAAGAGGTGACCAAAGCTCGTGACCAAGGCATCCGTGATTTCTTGGATGGAAACGCTGAGGATGAGTGGCTGAAGAAGCGGACCGACGATGGCCTTGAGATTTATGAGCTTGGTTTCGCGAAGGCCAAGGAGATGTTTGTTGAACGCTTTCCTGATATCTCCTTGGATGACTTCGTTCTGCCTGCGATGATATCTCCGTCTGGAGATACTGCCATGCCTTCAAAGGCGAGAGATGCCGCAGCTTCTCATGCTCCGGGAGAAGGTCCGTCTGGTGATGCACCCAAGCCCTAGATTTTAGCCCTTGTATATGGGCTTTGTTGTTTATCTAGATAGAGAATTTTAATGCCCTTTCAAGGGCTTTATTGTAAAACTCTATCTTTTATTTCATGTTGATCCTTTACTATGTGTTTCTTATGGTTTGTGTTTACCATTCACACAGTATAAAAAATATTTACTTCGACTCAAACCCTTTATTCGTCACTTAAAGAGTTGGCAAAGAAGTCGAGCACCCTCGCTCGGCCTAAATTTCGAAGAAGTTTAAAAGCTTTGTTGGAGTGACGATGTCCCCATTAACTTTTGTTTCTTCACGGACTTAGATCTGTAGCTAATCCGTTTAGCCTTCTCTTGTATTTTATAGAACCCAAGAGTTATATACTCTGTCCGGACAGAGTGTTCGGGCATCACTCTGTTCGGACAGAATGTTTTGGCTAAATTGATCACTCTGTTCGGACAAAGTGTTCGGCCATCATTCTGTTCTGACAGAATGTTTTGGCTAAATTGATCACTCTGTTCGGACAGAGTGTTCGACCATCATTCTGTTCGGGCCAGATTGATTTTGGCTAAAACTGATCACTCTGTTCGGGCAGAGTATTCGGCCATCATTCTGTTCGGGCCAGATTGATTTTGGCTAAAACTGATCACTCTGTTCGGGCAGAGTGTTCGGCCATCATTCTGTTCAGGACAGATTGATTTTGGCTAAAACTGATCACTCTGTTCTTGCAGATTGTTCGGCCATCATTCTGTTCGGGACAGATTGAGTTTGGCTAAAACTGATCACTTTATTCTTGCAGAGTGTTCGGCCATCATTCTGTTCAGGACAGATTGATTTTGGCTAAACTGATCACTCTGTTCGGGCAGAGTGTTCGGCCATCACTCTGTTCGGACAGAATGTTTTGGCTAAACTGATTACTCTGTTCGGCCAGAGTGTTCGGCCATCACTCTGTTCGGACAGAATGTTTTGGCTAAGCTTCCATCACAACAATACTGAGAAATATAACTTTATTGCTCGAGAAAAAGTTTACATTGGATTGCTGGACAACCCATTTATTCCAAAAAATCTGCCAAAGACCATTCGGAGTTCTGACAAGGTCTGAGCCCCTTATCCCCCAAAAAGGAAAGTGTTTTGGCTCGGGCCAAGACACTACTAGTAATATCTGCGCAAGTTTTCAGCATTCCAAGTGTGAGGGATAGATTCTCCTGAAAGTGTGCCGAGTGCATAGGCGCCCGTCTTGAGCACCTTTATCACACGGTAGGGTCCTTCCCAATTTGGAGATAACTTTCCCGTTGCTGCCTTTGGATTCGAGACTTCTAATTTGCGAAGGACTAAATCTCCCTCGTTAAACTGCTTGGATCGGACTTTTTGATTGTAATATCGTGCGACTCGTTGTTTAACGATAACGGATCGTACATGGGCTTGAGTTCGGGCCTCTTCCACTAAGTCAAGATTTGCGCGGAGTCCAACATCGTTGTTTAATTCGCTGAAATGTAAGGCTCGTATTGTTGGGACTCCGATCTCAACTGGCAACATCGCTTCGGTACCATAGCAGAGAGAAAGGCGTTTCTCCAGTGACCGAGTGTGGAGTTGTTCGATAGGCCCATAATACTTTGGGAAGTTCATCCACCCATGCGCCTTTAGCTTCATTTAACTTCTTCTTCAATCCTTGTAAGATGCCTCGATTCATGTTTTCAGTCTGACCATTGGATTGTGGATGGGCTACTGAAGTGAACCTCAAATCGATCGACAGGTTCGAACAAAAGGTTCAAAAATTACTGTTGTCAAACTGTTTGCCGTTATCAACGACCAAAGCTCTGGGCACCCCAAAACGGCAGATGATATTTTTCCAAAAGAAGTCTTCACACTTGGCTGAAGTTATGGTTGCCAGAGATTCTGCTTCGGTCCATTTGGTGAAGTAGTCTATTGCTACAATCACGAACCGTCGTTGCCCCGACGCCATGGGAAAAGGTCCTAGTAGATCCATTCCCCATACAGCAAAGGGGATGGGGGAAACAATTGAAGTTAATAGGGCGACGGGTGTATGAGAGAGTGGTGCAAACTTCTGACATTGGTCGCACCTTCGGGTGAATTCGATGGCGTCTTTCTGCATCATAGGCCAGTAATATCCTTGCCTTAAGATTTTCTGCGCCAACGTCCTTCCCCAAGATGTTGACCGCATATCCCTTCATGTACTTCTTGTAACGCGTATAGGGATTCTGATGGGCGTAGACATCTGAGGTAAGGAAGGCTGAATGATTTCTTGTATAGAATACCTTCAACTAAAGCATACCTAGCAGTTTTGACGCGAAGGTTCCTGGCCTCATGTCTCTCACTTGGTAATTCGCCTGTGCACAGGTATTTGATGATCCTGTCCATCCAACAGGGTTCTTGATCTATGATTTCAATCTCATCACGAGAACTGATACTGCGATCGTTGATGAATTCAAGGTAAACCGGGCGTCGAGCCTCCGTTTCTTCAGCGGAAGCGAGTCTTGATAACGTATCTGCTTGAGTATTCTGGTCTCGGGGGATTTGGCGAATGGTGAAGTTTTGAAACTTCACAGCTGAAGTTTTAACTAGGTCGAGATATTGAGCCATTCTTTCGTCTCTGGCCTCATAATCTCCCAAGACATGATTGACCACCAGTTGGGAATCGCTGTGAACTGATAGGGAGTCCACCTTTAATGCATGTGCTAGCCTTATTCCCGCGAGAAGAGCCTCATATTCGGCTTCGTTATTTGAGGCTTCAAACCTAAAACGAAGTGCGTATTCAATAGTAAAACCTTCTGGACTTATAAGAATAATCCCGGCTCCACTATTGCCAACAGCTGAAGAACCGTCTACATAAAGATTCCAAGGATCAGTAACCTCAGAGATCACCAATTGAGGTGGGTCTTCGGGCAACGTGCATTCGACAATAAAGTCTGCTAGGGCTTGAGCTTTTACTGCAGTGCGAGGTTTATACTGGAGATCGAATTCTCCCAACTCGACTGACCAGTTTACCAATCTTCCTGATGCCTCAGGGCTCATCAATACCTTTCTGAGTGGTTGGTCTGTCAGAACGATAATGGTATGAGACTGAAAATATGGTCGAAGACGCCTAGCTGATATGATCAGGGCCAGGGCAATCTTGTCGATCTTCGGATATCTTGTCTCCATATCTTGCAAGACCTTGCTGACGTAATAGATGGGTTTCTGGACCCCATCTTCCTCTCTGATTAAAACTGTGCTGACGGCAACTTCGGTGACAGAGAGGTATATTAATAAGTCTTCTCCAGGAAATGGTTTCGAAAGTAGGGGCGGAGAACTCAAGTGTGTTTTCAGCTCTTCGAACGATCTCTGACAATCGTCCGTCCATACAAAATTCTTTGCCTTTCTGATGGCTTTAAAGAATGGCGAGCATCGTTCAGCTGATCGTGCCATAAACCTTCCCAAAGCTGCAACCCTTCCTGTTAACTCTTGCACTTGTTTGACGGTTTTTGGAGGCGTCATGGCTTGAATGGCTTTTATCTTTTCTGGGTTTGCTTCAATTCCTCGTTGAGAAACAATAAACCCCAAGAATTTCCCTGATTCAACTCCAAAAGCGCATTTGAGCGGGTTCAGCTTCATTCTATACTTTCGAAGGATGTCGAAAGTTTCTCTCAAGTCTTTCAAATGGAATTCAGAGTTTACACTCTTTACGAGCATATCGTCAACATAGACTTCCATGTTCTTTCCAATCAGGTCTCGAAAGATCATGTTCACCAGGCGCTGGTAAGTTGCCCCGGCATTTTTAAGTCCAAAGGGCATTACTTTATAACAATATAACCCTCTTTCTATGATGAACGATGTTTTTGGGACATCGTCTTCGTGCATCATGATCTGGTTATAACCAGAATATGCATCCATGAAACTAAGCAATTCGTGGCCCGAAGTAGCGTCGATCAGAAGGTCAATTCTTGGAAGCGGGTAGCTATCCTTCGGACATGCTTTGTTTAGGTCAGTGTAATCAATACAAATTCGCCATCTGTCGCCGGGTTTAGGAACCATGACAACGTTAGCGATCCAATCTGGGTAGTAGACTTCTTCAATGAATTTTGCAGTCAAGAGTTTATCTACTTCTTCTTCAATCTTCTCATGTCTTTCTGGCGCAAAAGTCCTCTTCTTCTGCTTAACAGGTTTTTTGGATGGGTCGACATTTAGCCTATGGGTAATGATCTCGGGATCGATCCCTGGCATGTCTGCCGCTGTCCATGCGAAAATATTCGCATAGGTTCTCAATAGGTTCACCAGCTCGAGCTTGGTGACTTCCTTAAGATTTGAGCCTATGCGAACCGTTTTGTTTTCTTCTCCGGGATATACCTCAATGCTCACCAGATCTTCAACAGGTTCTCCTCTTTGCATCTTTGTGTCCTCCCGGAGGTCTTCGATAATCAGTGCCTCTTTGTTCTTGGATCGGCATGAAGTTACGTAGCACTGGCGAGCCGTAGTTTGGTCTCCTTTCACCTCCCCAATCCCGTGTTCCGTGGGGAACTTCATCTTGAGGTGATAAGTTGACACTACCGCTTGTAACCGATTGAGTGCTGGTCGTCCCAATATGGCATTGTATGCTGAGGGGACTTTTACCACCACAAAATCAAGCATGAGATTGGCTTGTGCCGGAGGTGTGCCAATCGCAACTGGGAGTGCGATAATCCCTTCGGCTGCAACCGGATGATTGGAAAATCCATACAACGGTGCTTCCATCTTTCGGAGACGGTCCGTTGGAATATTCATCTTCTCGAATGCATCATGGAATAAGATTTCTGCGGAACTTCCGTTATCAATCAAGACACGCTTGACATCAAAGTTCCCAGCTTTAATGGTGATGACTAATGGGTCATCGTGCGGGGTTTTTATGCCCTTCGAATCATCATCGGAAAAGGTGATCGTCGCTGCGGGTACCGTTTTGAGCTTCTTATTCGGGGGCTGGCTTGTTACGCACACCTCTCTGGCGTATGCTTTGCGAGCCTTACCCGATGAACCTCCTGCGGCTATTCCTCTGGATATAGTGTTGATCGTACCTGCATTCTCTTCCTGATTTTCTCTTTCTTCCATGGCCGGTGGTGTCTGTTGTCTTCCTTCTCCAGGAGCTACAAACTTTCTCAACTGGCCACGCTTGATAAGGGCCTCAATTGCTCGTTTGAGCGACCCGCAGTTGTCAGTTGTGTGGCCATGATCGTTGTGAAAGTGACACCACAAATCTTTGTTCCTCTTGTTTGGTCGGGATTTCATTCTGTCTGGCCACTGGAGAGCCTTGTTGTCTTTGATCTCGTGAAGAATTTGCGACGGCTTTGCATTGAGGGGTGTCAGATTAAACGTGTCTTTTGGACGTCGTTCATCATGTTTAGGACGTTTTGCTGACTTTCCTTCTGGGGGAGTTATTTCTCGAGATCGTTTCTTCTGTTCCGGTTTCCCTTCTCCACGTCGGTCCCTGTGTGTCTCCAGGTATTCTTCTGCTTGAATATATTTGTTAGCCTTCTCAAGAAGGGCTTTCATATTACCTGGAGGACTTTTGTTCACAGAGAAAGCGAACTTGGATGTGGGTCGAAGGCCCCGGAGGAATGCAGTATACTTCACGGATTCATCCAAGTTGTCAATTTCCAAAGTGGCTGCATTGAATCGTCCGAGAAAACATGCCAAAGACTCGTTTTTCTCTTGCACAACGTTTAGCAGACTCGCCGAGTTCTTCCTTCGGGAGCGACTGCTTACAAAGTGCTTTTGAAAGAGATCCGATAATTGGCTAAAGGAGTGGATGGACCTTGGTTGTAGAGATTTGAACCATGCATGTGCAGCTTTCCTTAGAGTGGTTGGAAAGGCTCTGCACATGACAGCGTCTGAAACCTGGAGGAGTAGCATGTTTGTTTGAAACTGGTAAACATGTTCTCCTGGATCACCAGTCCCGTCGTAGAGGTCACATTGAGGCATCCGAAAATTGGGAGGCAACTTTGCCTTCTCGATGGCCTTCGACAACGGATATCCGGATTCATTCCTTAGGCGAGATCGTTCTGGAGAATGATATCTAGGGACCACCTTCCAGGAGTCCCGTTCTTGGGAACGAGACTCAGGCGTCTTCTTCCTGTGGATAGATCTTCGAGGGGTTTTAACTCTGGCGGCCTGTGCGGGAGAGGAGTTGGTACTGTCTTCGACTGAAGAATCACGACGGTAGCATGATCCACTCCTGGTTACGTGATCTCCGCTTTTGTCTTTGTGATTGTAAGTTGGATCGGCCGTTGATTGGTATTTGCGGCCGTAACTTGATCTGGATGTGAGACGAAGACGAAGATCACCGGGGTCAAGATGAGAATGGTAAGTGGGTGGAGGAGCCACTGCCATGTCGAGCTTTTGTTGGAGAGTGTTCACGACATTTTTTAGCTCGTGGATCTCTTTTGTAAGTTCGGCATGGGGTGTTTTGAATAACTTACGGTTCAGGCGATGACGAAGGTCTCCGTTTTTTAGAGTAGACGTCGGAGAGTGATTTCTTCGAGGTCTACCTTCTGATTCGGGAGTTGCAGATGTGACGTTAACGTGTGCATCTTCCGCAGAATTTGATGACGACGTGAAGGTGTCGAACGGTGGTCACGACTGAGTCGACGAGAGCTGCTCGTTCGGGCGTGACGGTGTGGAGAACGACTATGTGAAGAGTCGCTAAAAGAAGAATGATTGGCCATGTTCCCTGTAGTGGTCCCACGGATGGCGCCAATCTGTTGCAGCTAAAAACTGGATCGGGAACCACACCAGAAATCAGGCCTGCAAAAGAGAACACGGAGTGACCGCCGGGTGGGGTTCCGGCGGGGGAACGCTCCGATGCTTAAGTCAGAGATGGCTAACAATGTAGAACTCTGAAGAAGCAGTAAGACACAATGTGTGATTGTGTGTGAACTTGTCTGTACCTGAGGGGTCAGACCCCTTTATATAGCGGTAGAAGGAGGAGTCCTAATAGGACTGGGCTTTGACCAACTCTAATCAGAATATAATTAGGATCCTAGAGGATCTCATGTCAATCTGAACTGATAGAGTCAGAGCCTCTTTAGGATTCTGCCCAGTGATTGATACGGTAACTGCCATATCAGTAATGAGCCAGTGTGGGTTACGTGTCATAACTGCCACGTGTCGTCCGTAGATTGGAGGGATATTTTTAGCTATATCACTTATGCTTTGAAAACTTACCCATTCCCACTCCTATCCACTCCCAGCCGTGCTCGGTGCAACTAAGCACTGGAAACCATCAGGAAAAACATGAAGTCTAAACGAAACTTTCTAAGACAGTTTGGTGTGTAAGGTTGAACAACAGGCTGGCCAGGCGGATGGTCTAGCGTTAGGCAATCGTTATCGTGCTTCCCTTTTATTCTTAGCCTTCTCATTAGTTGCATAAACATAAGTGTCGTTGATGAGCTTTCAGCAACAAAAGATATCATAGATAATAGCTTTGACAGAAAGGCCAGTAGAGCAGCAGGCCCTGCTGTGATTTTTGCAGCTTGGATCCTAATCTGCCTGTTGTCAACTCAAGGACCAAAAAAAAAAAGTGACAAATAAAAACATAGCTGTACTATTATGAATTCAAGGGCATTTATCTTTTTGTAATTGATTTTCAAGCAGAAAATTGCAGTGATTTTTGAGCAGAAACTTGCAGACTAAGATTATCATGACTGACGAGGTTTCCATAAACTATATGAGCCGAAAACCGTCTTTCCATATAGATTTTGAGTACCCAGGGAGCCAATACTATTTGGGTCCAAAATTTTGAACTAATCTGAAAAACCTTTCGGTCTCTTTCTGTCTCTCGTACCAGATTGCATATAAATAATGTCCCCATCTTTGTTGCATAATTAATCTTGTTGGCAAGTATGATTTGTCGTGTTACTAGACGTTTTCAACATTCTCCATAACTAGATTACATATAAATGTCCCCATCTTTGTTGTCTAAACATCTTGCCGAGCTTTAAAAGGGTTTCTCTCACTTGTTTTTCTTCTTATTCAATAAAGGACATCACATCCCTTTCGCCCTCAACTTTTTATCATATACATCCGATCGACTTTCATCACTGTAGACAAACTAGGCATTCTTGATACAATGAAAATCTGTTCATTAAGTGTTTAAATTGATAAAATTGGAGCGCGTAAGGAGTTGTTCGGTAAAATAAAACTTAGTATTGAATTTGTAAAACTAAAAATTTTAAGTAGCTGAATTTTGACAACTAACCTAATAAGCTAACATGTTTGGCAAATAAAAAAATTGTTTCATTTTCTAAATTTATCCAAATTACTAAAAATTATATATTTCTAAATGTAGTTCAATTTTTTATCGCCAAAACTGTGTTGGTGATTGAGATATAATAACGGTGGTGTTGTTGATGGTAGT
>JAVXUP010005102.1:0-22403 GCA_033070095.1 Escallonia herrerae | reverse complement strand
CATTGTTGGTGGTTCTACTAGAATCCCCAAGGTGCAGCAAATGCTGCAAGATTTCTTCTCAGGAAAGGAGCTTTGCAATAACATTAACCAGGATGAGGCTGTTGCCTATGGTGCTGCCATTCAAGCTGCTATGTTAGATGGGAGGTTTCATGAGCTGTCGCTCTTGGATGTCACACCTCTCTCTCTTGGATTAGAGATCAGGGAAGATGATATGAGTGTTGTCATTCCAAGGAATACCAGAATTCCCACCAAGAAGGAGGAGGAGTTCGTTACAAATCGTGACAACCAGGATGCAGCGAATTTTCCTGTGTACCAAGGTGAAAGAGCGCGAACCAAAGACAACAACTTTTTGGGTAACTTCGAAATTACTGGCATTCCACTAGCTCCAAAAGGTTGTGTGAGCTTCAATGTCTGTTTTGAGATTGATGCAAATGGTATATTGAGGGTCTCTGCGGAGGAAAAGTCCACTGGTAAGAAGAACAAGATCACTATCAGCGATTTTGAAGGAAGATTGTCAAAAGAACAGATTAAAAAGATGATACAGGAGGCTGAGAAATACAAGGCCGAGGATGAGGAGCACAAAAAGAGGGCTGAAGCAAAGAATGCCTTGGAGAACTATGCATACAAAATGAGAGACACATTTGAGGATTCCAATTTCCCCGAAGTTGACAAGAAAAAGATTCATGATTCCGTTGGCCAGGTGACAGAGTGGTTGGACAGGAACCAACTTGCAGAAGCTGACGAGTTTAAGGACAAGATGGAAGAGCTCGAGAGTATCTGTAGTCCTGCTATTGCGAACATGCAACAAGATGCTGGTGGTGCCCATTTCATTAACTAATCGTATTCAGCTTTGCATCCATTATATATGGTTATATACAGCTTTGCGTCCATTTTATACTAATCGTATTCATTATCTTCTGGTATAGGCCCGACTGTTGCTACCCATCCCAGCCATCCGGATCACAAACTTGAGTTGAAAACCTACAAGAAGCCATACACATGCGATGGTTGCAAGGAACAAGGGTTTGGATCAAGATATCGATGCGATGAATGTAGCTATGAGCTCCACAAGGATTGCATGTTCAACACTCAACTCACTTCCCATGACTTTTATGAGGGATCCATCTTCAAATTCTTCAATCAACCACCACCTAATAAGTTCTTTAACAGCTGTGATGCATGTGGGAAGGCGGTAAATGGTTTTCTTTATCTTTGTGAAGCGGAGGGGAAGAGTTTGCATCCCTGTTGTCGCAACCTCAAGAACGCGATATGCGTTCAAGGAGGAAAAGGAAATGGAAAAGACAAGGAGGAATTCGAATCTCTGACGTTTCAGCTACATAAGCAGATGCTAGGGCAGTGCATATGGTGCGACAAAAACAACCTAGGTGGAAATTCTTCTGGCATTGGTGGTTGGTCTTATGTGTCTGAGTGTAAGGATTATCATTTTCATGTGTACTGCACAGCAGAAATGGTGCTTGAATGTTGCAAAACCAGAACACTTGGTGTGGATAAAGATACTGGTGCTGAGAGCAAAATCGCGAAGGTGTTCTTCAAGGCCATAGCGGGCCATCTTCTTGGAGATCAAACCACAGCAATTAGTTTGGTCCTTAACGATTGATGGTCCGATCAGATTGTTAAATCTCTCTGTCCTCAGCCAATTATTAATAATTAGCCCATAATCCCGTGTCAAGCACGTGACTGTTTATTAACTATTGCACAATTTATTTTAATAATTTTGAAATGCATAATAAAATATATTGCATAATTTTATTATTTTATGGTTATTTCATCAAAGATAATTAGTTCAATTTTTTGCTTGAACACGCTTGTAATAAAATAAATTAACCCTTATGGTGAAATATCAATAAGCAATGTCCTTGTGCATATTTGTTAATTCTGATTTGGTAACAACGTAGATGAACAAAAATTAAGAGTTCATTTAGTAAACAAAAAAGAAAAAGTAAATTCTACTGATAAAAATATGTGGAGAACATATAGAGATCAATTTGCTATTGCACAAGATATTTTTATTATTTTCTAAGCTTCTTTTAAAAATAATTTGGACCTTGAATGAGTTTCCCATAACGTTAATTACATATTTGTTTAATATTGATAGAGAAAATTTTGGTCCATATATTTGTTTTTTCCCCCTCTAAATCTAATATGTTATGTTTGTCTTTTTTTGATATATGAATTTTTATATTCACATTAAAGATTGATTTTAAGAATACAACAGTCATAATAAGTTAGTGTATGGATTAGGTTGAGTTCTAAAATATTTAGAATTAAATTTTAAATTATACAACCCTTATTATTCTTGCGAAATTAATCAAATTTAAATCAAAAGGCATCTATCAAAATCATTTTTAGATCTTTTTTTCTAAGTCTCGAAAGTTGTTTAATCTTAATTGTAACATTAATTTTTCTTCTAAATCTAAAGTATTATTTTCGTTATATATATATATATATATATATATATATATATATATATATATATATGGGAGCTGATCCATTGATAGCGCTAGCAAATGGAGTTAAGTTGCTAGCGCGATCTGACCGTCCATCCTGAAAGATGGACGGTCCAGATCGCGCCTTTTCCAAAACTGATCCCCGTCCGCCATACTGTCTCGCGGACGGGAGTTTTACCTTTTTGCCCTCCTCCCATGTCCGCGAGACTGTCTCGCGGACGCCTTTCTGTTCCTGACATGTGTCAGGAAAAAGGCGTCCGCCATACTGTATGGCGGACGATCTCTAGGCTGACACATGTCAGGGCCTGTCCCCTCGGTCGCCTATAAAGTCTCGGGCGTGAGCCCCGAGAACTGTCCCCTGGTATCTGTATGGCGTCAACTCTCTCCTGCTATAAATATTTAATCAGATCGGGGTATTTATATTATTGTAGCGGACGGCGTCCCCTCTCTCGAACATCTAACCTAAAGCCGCTACCCCATCTACGGCGACTCACATCTCCGGTCACCCACATCTCCCCGCCGACACCACCGTCCTCACCTCAACGACGATCTCGATGGCTTCTGGATCGGAGACCACCTACGCCTACGATTATATTGGCAACTTGCACCTGGTAGGCAAACACTTTTTCAAAGTCATGATGCCGGGATTTGAGCATGAACTTGTAGGCTATCCCTCTTTCTCTTTCTCTGTATTTTCGTGTGTTAAAAGTTTGATCTTTTGTTTTTCTTAACCAAAACTAACCTATTTTTTGTATTTTGTGTTTGGTAGGACATACCGGAAGCATTTACCAATCAATTTACAACAATTCATGATAGTGCAAGATTATATAGCCGCAAGGGGGCATGGCAGGTTGAAATCAAGCTGAAGCCCGGCCGATCCCAAAAAAAGGAATTCGCAGAGGGTTGGAACGTCTTCGTGCGCCAGCATGGCCTCGAACTCGGGGACTTTGTAGTGTTCGAACACCTTGGGTGGTGGGATTTTCAAGTTGTAATCTTTGAACGGAGCGCTTGTGAAAAGCTTTCGTACCCCATTTGTGAACCATAGTTTATTATAATAAAAATATTTATGTTCTTGTTTATTATGTTTTCAAATTTTTTCTTGGTTAATTGTGCCTTTTTTTGTTGCCTCGATATATTGATATATTGAGATCGTTGATTATGAATTGTACATTATTTTTTGGAAAAATTGAGATTGTTGATTCCGTCGCTAAAACAAGTCTTTGGGCGTCAGTTTATTAAAATAGCATTAACGTACTATGTCGCTAAAACAAGTCTTCGGGCCAATTTATTTCAATTTATTAAAACTGCATCACGGGCGCCAATTTATTCCAATTTATTACATTACGCCACATTGTATAGTTCTATATATATAGCGGATATAAGGGGCCCTCCGCTTAGGCCGGGTTCGGGAAGGTCGGGAACTAAGGCCCCGTTTGACAAAAAAATTTTCCCTCTTTTTTCAGTTTTAAAAACTGAAAAAAAATGTCTGGTCCGTGCCAACCATTTTCTGCGGTAAGTATATCCGCGATACTATATAGCGGACAGTTTGGACTAAGTGTAGAAAAAACTAAGTGTTGGAGAGGTGGAAGTAAGTGTAGAAGAAAAAACTAAGGCCCCGTTTGACAAATTTTTTTTCCCTCTTTTTTTTCAGTTTTAAAAACTGAAAAAAGTGTAGAAAAAACGAAGTTTTGGAGAGGTGGAACAAAGTGTAGAAGAAAAAACTAAGTAGTGGTATTCTAAGTAGCGGACGTAGAGAACACAACCAAAAACATTCTGCGGGGCCGTCCGCTATACTATGTAGCGGACGTAGAGAAGATGTGTCGTCCGCTACATAGTATAGCGGACGTAGAGAAAACTACCAAAAGTCTAGCGTCCGCGATACTATATAGCGGACAAGGAACAGACCCGCGAGACTATATAGCGGACGGCAAATGTATATTGTCCAGCGGACAGCAAATATATATATTCAAACCCAAAAGAAAGTCCCCCTATAACTTCTACACTCTTCTTCTCCCCGTGTTCTTCCTACTCACAAATATTCCCAGCGGCGTTGGCAAGCAGATCTGCGCAATTTCTTCATAAGAGCAGCTTTAATCCCCCCCTAATAGATCACGTAAGTTCACAAAATCAATCCTTTACATGTTTCTAATCTATAGTTGTGATCAATATTGCGTTTTATGCGTGGTTTTGATTATGCATTGAGCATGTGCTAGCGGTGATGAGGATTTATATATGTATGTATTTGTTCATGTGCTAGCGTTTGTAAAATCCGATTCCATAGTTTCAGTTGCAAAAAATGGAATTTATCCCTGGACCAGAAGATCCATCCGTGTTATACGACCAAGCCAACCATATCAGTACGCTCATATGGGATGGTGGAGTAAGATACATTATTTATCAACTTTCTTATTATTACGAACGTTGTTTTACCAAAAATTTTGCTCAAATTGTATTTATTAATAATTCGTAGGAAAGAGAACTTCTCACCACCGTAGAAGTATCTCGCGAGTTCACGAGATGGACCTTGAACAATTCCCAGAAAAGCATACTGCGTGGAATTGGGTTTGGGATTTTCACGCATGGGCAGATCTTTCAACAGCTTGACCGGGCCTTGATAGGTGCCCTTGTTGAGAGGTGGAGAAGTGAAACGAATACGTTTCACTTCCCGATCGGAGAGATGACGATTACCCTAGAAGATGTAGGGTTCATCTTGGGGTTGCCGGTGACGGGGCGGCCGGTAATTGCTCCTCCGTCAGACGCAACGAATAAGAGAACAGCGCGAGACTTCTTCACTTCGATACCCCAGGATCAATTTAGCACTGGTGGTATAAAGTTGAAGTGGTTGGTAGATACCTACGGGGTTTTGCCGGAAAACTATACGGGCCGTGAGCTTGTGGTGTACACAAAGGCCTTCCTCTTGTGGGTGATGGGAGCAATTTTATTCCCAACGACGTCGAAGAACACGGTCAGCGTGAAATATTTACCGTTGTTGGGTAACCTGTCGGAGGTTGGGGATTATGCCTGGGGTGCAGCGGTTCTTTCGTATCTGTACCGAGCATTGCACAAGGCAACGAGGCCCAACTCCAAAGCCATATGTGCATGTCTCTCGCTATTGCAGGTATATCATATAAATCATGTCTTCGTTATTGTGTTTTATTTTTGTTGAATCGACGATATAAATATAATTTTTTGATGTTCTCAGGTGTGGTCTTACGAACACCTTGCTCCCGGTGCACCAACGCGTAGGGATGGAACCGACAAAGTCTGGCCTCGGTTGTGTGCTTGGGAGTACAGCCGGAGGGCTAGCCACTACAAGAGGAGAGTCGATCCCCATCACAACATTACGTACTATCGAGGGGAGTTCGACCGTCTATCTCCGGGCCAAATGCGTTGGGCACCGTACATACGTTTGGCGCGACGGGTGGGAGAGTCGTTCGTCTTCACGCTCTCCGGGTTGCAGCGCACACCCCTGATCCATTTCGAGCTCGCAGAGTGGCAGCTGCCCGACCGAGCAATGCGCCATTTTGAGTTGGAGCAGGGTTTGCCAGTCGATGCCCCGGATATGAGGGTTAACAGGAACCCACCGGATGTCGGAGTGTTTGGCACCGCCAATGCGTACGAATTGTGCGCGGCCGAAATAGAGCTTTGGACTTCTTGGCAGGACACACTGGCGGCCATCGTCTCGGAGCCAGACCCCGTTATCAGCATCGATCAGTACGATGAGTGGTACTACCGCATCACGCGGAGGAGAGTAGCCCCTGTAAACTTTGAACGTGGGGAGAGGTATGCGCCTAGGGGTCAGATCGATGAGCGTATGGCATACAATCTCGTAAGTTGCCCAACAAGTCTGACTTGAACCAAATTAGTTGAATATAAATGTCTGATTGAAGTTACTTAATTTTTTATCTCTTTGGATGTAGGTTAATGCCTCGCTTGCATTCTTCCAGAAGTTGAGTGAGCGGAGGGATCTGGTGAGCGCAATGGGCGAGGATCTTTGCCAACAGGCTG
Organism: Escallonia herrerae; assembly: GCA_033070095.1. Taxonomy (NCBI): domain Eukaryota; kingdom Viridiplantae; phylum Streptophyta; class Magnoliopsida; order Escalloniales; family Escalloniaceae; genus Escallonia; species Escallonia herrerae. Next base: position 15,927 of record JAVXUP010005102.1, on the reverse strand, counting down.
CGACATTGGCTTTAGGCTGCGGGAATTTTTTGCGCCAAGCATCGGGCCAGTCTTCGGGAGTAAGCCCGGGAATGGGTTATACGGGCGTCAGCCAGGGATACGGTGATCCCTCTGGACAGGCTTCAGGGGTGAGTCAGGGAGTTGTTGGTACCTCTGAAGCGGGGATGGGACAGGCTCAAGCGTCGTGGGGCGATTACAGCGGCCCCTCCTTCAATTTGTTCCCGGAACCCCTCTCTCAAGTCACGCAAGACTTTCCTTTCGGAAACTACGGTTTCTCCGAGGCACTGCCCATTGTCCCGTGGGCGGGACCAGTTGGCGGCCCCGAAGGGGAATATCAGCCGGCCGAAGAAGGAATTGGAGGCCAATATCCCCCGATCGACCCCCGAGGGCAATATCCGAAAGGGCATCCAGCCAGGCCCCTAAAGCCGCATAAATGCGATATAATCCGAGCCCGTTATTTTAGCGGGGCCCCCCAAGACGGAGCGTCGTATGACGTGGATCACCCCGAGGGCTTGGATTACAATGCCTCTTGGACAGAGATCGCCTCGCTGGCGCCAGGATCTTGGTTAGACAGCGGTGTCATCTCGCACTACGTGCAAATTCTGAGGCGAAGGTGTCGGGAGCATCCAGACATCGGTCTGCGCGTGTTTATCTTGGATGCTTTTTTCCATCAGCTCCTAGTACAAGAGTGGCACGACTGGGGCAATGCAAGGAAGGGGAGAGGCATGGCCCAGTGGAAACCGTCCCCTAACCTACAAGCATATCTTGCTAGGGATAGTCCAGTGAGCGCAAGTGTTGCCGACGTGTTTCTAATCCCCTTTTTAGGGAATGCGCACTGGTACTTGGTTTGCTACGAACCATTACAGAGCACGGTTTCAGTCGTCGACAGTCTCTACGACGATACCGACGTGATGCCTGTGATTGATATGTACCGAGGCATAGGCCAGTTGGATGCCATGGTAAGATCCTGTTTCCTTCTTGTTGTAACTTGCATATTATAAAACTGATTAATCTTATTTTGCTAGCTATGTTTAATGCTTATTATGGTTCTCGCAGAATCTTTTTGCTGCCCTGGTCAATGGTAGGCGTCGGGAGAAGGTATCGCGCAGGCCGGTCCTCATTTTCCGATTAAAGAGGAGTAGGCCCAAGCAACATAATTCCTCGGACTGCGGCGTCTTCCTCTGCATGTACATGGATTACATTTGCCGGTCTGAGAGCCTCAAGAAGACTGTCTGGAGCGAAGAATGCATACAAGACTTTAGGTATAGGATTGCTTGGCAAATTATAAATGGCCGGCCTAGAGCTATTAGGTTTATTGTAAATCCGTGTAAGGAACATAATTCCTGCGAGAGATGATGTTCCCCAATTCACATTGTAACGTTACAACACTTTTTTAACCCAAAAAATTTATTGAATGCGATTGATTTTATTGACCAATGTGATTTAACGGTGGGAAACCAAGTGTTGGATATCTGTCTATCTGCAGGGCAAGTGTTCAAAAAATAACAAAGTGATCGATAATATGTGTATCTGCGGGGCCGTCCGCTACATAGTATAGCGGACGCAGAGAAGTGAACCAAAACCAAAAAAAAACTAAGTGTTGTCTGCGGGGCCGTCCGCTACATAGTATAGCGGACGCAGAGAAGCGATCCAAAACCAAAAAAAAAACTAAGTGTCGTAGGGGGGCCGTCCGCTACATAGTATAGCGGACGCAGAGAAGCGATCCAAAACCAAAAAAAACAAAACTAAGTGTTGTAGGGGGGGTCCGACATAGTATAGCGGACGCAGAGAAGTGAACCAAAACCAAAAAAAACTAAGTGTTGTAGGGGGGTATTCTGCGGGGCCGTCCGCTACATAGTATAGCGGACGCAGAGAAGTGAACCAAAACCAAAAAAAACTAAGTGTTGTAGGGGGGTATTCTGCGGGCTGTCCGCTACATAGTATAGCGGACGCAGAGAAGTGAACCAAAACCAAAAAAACCAAGTGTTGTAGGGGGGTATTCTGCGGGGATGTCCGCTACATAGTATAGCGGACGCAGAGAAGTGAACCAAAACCAAAAAAAAACTAAGTGTTGTAGGGGGGTATGCGGGGCCGTCCGCTACATAGTATAGCGGACGCAGAGAAGTGAACCAAAAACAAAAAAAACTAAGTGTTGTAGGGGGGTATTCTGCGGGGCTGTCCGCTACATAGTATAGCGGACGCAGAGAAGTGAACCAAAACCAAAAAAAAACTAAGTGTTGTAGGGGGGTATTCTGCGGGGCTGTCCGCTACATAGTATAGCGGACGCAGAGAAGTGAACCAAAACCAAAAAAAAACTAAGTGTTGTAGGGGGGTATTCTGCGGGGCTGTCCGCTACATAGTATAGCGGACGCAGAGAAGTGAACCAAAACCAAAAAAAACTAAGTGTTGTAGGGGGGTATTCTGCGGGGATGTCCGCTACATAGTATAGCGGACGCAGAGAAGTGAACCAAAACCAAAAAAAAACTAAGTGTTGTAGGGGGGGTATTCTGCGGGGCCGTCCGCTACATAGTATAGCGGACGCAGAGAAGTAAACAAAAACAAAAAAAACCTAAGTGTTGTAGGGGGGTATTCTGCGGGGCTGTCCGCTACATAGTATAGCGGACGCAGAGAAGTGAACCAAAACCAAAAAAAAACTAAGTGTTGTAGGGGGGGTATTCTGCGGGGCCGTCCGCTACATAGTATAGCGGACGCAGAGAAGTGAACAAAAACAAAAAAAACCTAAGTGTTGTAGGGGGGGTATTCTGCGGGGCTGTCCGCTACATAGTATAGCGGACGCAGAGAAGTGAACCAAAACCAAAAAAAAACTAAGTGTTGTAGGGGGGGTATTCTGCGGGGCCGTCCGCTACATAGTATAGCGGACGCAGAGAAGTGAACCAAAACCAAAAAAAACTAAGTGTTGTAGGGGGGGTATTCTTTAATACCTTAGGTTTCTAATGTTGTGCTGCGCAGTGTAGCGGACAGTGTAAGAAATCACGTATAAAAAAATGATTGTAAAGGTTATTACAAACGAGTCATTACTAAAATATTATTACAAAATGTCCGACACTTTTGATGGCTCATAAAAGATTATTACAAAATATTCAGTACACTAAAGTTCCACTGCAGCTTGTTCGTCCTCATCCTCGGCATCATCTTCTTCCCCGTCTTGCAAAGGCACTGGACTTATCCCCAGTGCCTTGTAATGGTTCCGCTTGTCGTGGTCTGTCATTTTGTTGCACAATGCACACCTTCTTAGCTTTTTTGGTTGACTTGCCGTCTCAATAGAGCTTTTCATCCGCGTAGATCTCTTGCGGCCTTTCGTTTGCGATATAATTGGATCCGAAGGCCGGATATCATTGTCGGCTCCCTCCCCCGGCTCGTCATCTTCTGATCCCGTCGTAGGCTCGGTGTCAACCGCATTGCTGACTGAAGCTGCTTCCAATTGGTCGACGATGGGCTCTTGCTGCTGAGCTACCTCGAGGAGATGTTTATATCCGACCATTGTAGCAGCACCCTTTACGGACAAACGGGTGAACATCGTCACCAGATGATTATACCGCAACGTCTCTGATTCTTCAAAGTCAGTATACGGGTGCTCCGGAAAGGAAATGGTACCGTGCAACCTGTTTGCACCTTTCGTCCAACGTGGCAGGACGTATTTATCGGGGATTGTCCTGATATTCTTCTGTGTGAAAAACCGCAGAATGTGTCTACACAGGATGCCATGGAACTCAAACTTCTTACAAACACATGTCACCGAGTCCGTCAATGTGTCGTGGGTCACCGTATAAATTCTGCGCAGCTTCTCAGGGACGAGGTCATTCACGAGCGAATAAACCTTGTACTCACGCGACGACTTTTCTGCCACCTTATATATACTGTATCGGCCCGATTTTTGCAGCTCTACTTGGTATAGCAGGAAGATCTCCTTCGTATAGACTTTGGCACCGTTCAGCTCCAGCGGGGTCTCAAGCAACCTTCTCCTTTGCTTGTACGTGGTTGCAAAGTCTGCAGCCCTTTCTTTCACGAACAACGACGCAACCGCTTTTTGTGCTGATGTGACGAAACTCTTCAAATTGGTAGCTGTACCCACATAATTATCGAACGTGGCATTCATAGATTCACTCCTGCCCGTCGTTTTCATGCCCGCAGAAAAATGACTTCTCGTGTAAACACCAATCCATTGCTCTTTGAGCCCGTACAAGTGCTGGAGCCACTCGTTGTCTTGCAATGAGTAATCCCGAACAAGCTTTTCCCACCTCTCCTCGAATTCCTCAATCGTTAATGACTTGAGGACGCATTTGTCAAAATCCTGTTTAAAGTCTGGATACTTTGCGTACATGTGATGCAGACGTTCAGGGTATTTGTTGCTTATGTGCCAAGTGCACAAGTTGTGTCGAGTATCTGGGAAGACGGTAGCAATAGCCTTCTTCATTGCCAAATCTTGATCGGTGATGATAACAGTCGGTGCTTTGAAGTTCATTGCTTCCAGCCACACCCTAAACAACCATTCAAAAGAACTCTCGCTCTCGTCCCTTAACAAGGCGAACCCGAACAGGATGGAGTGATAATGATGATTGACGCCCGTGAAAGGAGCGAACGGCATCGAGTACTTGTTGGTACGGTATGTGGTGTCGAAAGTCACGACATCCCCAAAATGCTTATAAGCTAGCCTCGAACGACCGTCGACCCAAAAAATTGTGCTAACTCGATGCTCGTCGTCAAGTTTATAGTCGAAGGTAAACTGCGGGTCCTCCATCTGCATCCGTTTCAATAGGCTCATTGTCGCTTGCGCATCATTGAGGTCATACGCGGCTCGTCTATGGGTTCGGACCGCGTTACGAACGTCTGTCGTGTTAAAGTTTAAATTTTGAATTCCCCCAGCCTGTTCAGCAAGAACATTAATCATGTCGGTAGGTCCTAGCCGCGCATCGCTCATTGTGTGAATTAGGCTCCTCGCGACCTTACCCATCTTCTTGTGTTGATGCATCTGACTCACCTTAGAAGGGGTTACTAACGGGTGATTGTGTGCCAGTTCCAGGCTGGTAATAAGCCAATGATCTTGTTTGGCTTTATAGCTTACGAACATCTTGACCTGGCAATTCGTGCGCGCAAAGCAATCCCGTCTTCTCCGCGCATACCCTATTTCGTCATCATCACTGTCATCGTTGCCTACGCGTGTCTCATTTTGCACTGGGTTTCTGCCCCTATGACACTCGTATAAGCGAGAGCATATCCTTTTCGATACGCTGCTTGTTCTTGTAGTTTTTATTCTAATGCCAAAACCAACCCTCAATGAATAAGCTCGAAAACATTCTCCAGCTTCTTCCAACGTTTGAAAGGTTCGTCCTAGATACGGATCACTAGCATCTACGGGGGTGCTGGAGCTCGATACGAAATCAGACATTGTGAAAAAGACCTATGTAGAAATAGAATACGCTTATTATCTCAAAATTATCTTGACGATTAGACCGATTTAGGATACCATATACATAATCTCAAAAGTGTCTCCTATTTTGCTAATTATATATTTACTGAACATAACAAATTAAAATTACTAAGATAAACGGTAGCAAGATCACAAACTTTACCTTGCTTGAGTGATGCTTGAACCAAAAGTGTGTTACTCCAAGAAAAGCTTGAAGGGTGCTGAAAATGGAAGCAAGTGAATCTGAAAGCCCCGCATAAATTTTGCTGAAAGAGCCGAGTAGGGATAGATTCTAGGATACCAGGGGACAGTTCTCGGGGCTCACGCCCGAGACTTTATAGGCGACCGAGGGGACAGGCCCTGACATGTGTCAGCCTAGAGATCGTCCGCCATACAGTATGGCGGACGCCTTTTTCCTGACACATGTCAGGAACAGAAAGGCGTCCGCGAGACAGTCTCGCGGACATGGGAGGAGGGCAAAAAGGTAAAACTCCCGTCCGCGAGACAGTATGGCGGACGGGGATCAGTTTTGGAAAAAGGCGCGATCTGGACCGTCCATCTTTCAGGATGGACGGTCAGATCGCGCTAGCAACTTAACTCCATTTGCTAGCGCTATCAATGGATCAGCTCCCTATATATATATATATATATATATATATATATATATATATATATATATATATGGGAGCTGATCCGTTGCTAGCGCTAACACGTTGCTAGCGCTGTTTTTCCGTCCGCTACATAATGTAGCGGACGATAACTTACCGTCCGCTACATTATGTAGCGGACGGTGCTAGCGCTAGCAACGGATCAGCTCCCATATATATATATATATATATATATATAGAGCGATCTGGCCATCAATCTCGAAGGGATGGACGGCCCAGATTCTTTATTTTTGCGGCGCTGTCAGTCGTCCGCTACATAGTGTAGCGAACGGCTTTCTTGGCCCCACATTGACAGCTAAAAAGTCGTCCGCTAGACAGTGTAGTGGACGACTGTTTCCATCAAATCAGTTGTCACATCAGTCCTGTCGATGCACGACTGTTACTTTGTCCTTATCCCACCGTCCGCTAGACAGTGTAGCGGACCGTTTTTGCCTTTCATTACTTAGAAACCCTTATTCATTCCTTCTAAACTGCTATTCATTCCTTCTTCTCACAATTCTTCTAGCGGCGTTGGCAAGTAGATCGGCGCAATTTCTTCTCAAGAAATCCTTTAATCGACGAATCAATCACGTAAGTTCACAAACCAATCCTTTATTTGTTCATAATCTAGAGTTGTTATCGCGGCTTATGCATGATTTTGAATGTGTGCGCGGTGCATTGTGCTAGCGTTTGTCAATGTATCTATATATATATATATATATATATATCTATATATATATATTTATATTATATGTGTATTGCGTATTATTTGTTCATGTGATTTCACTTGTAAAATCTCATTCCGTGTCTGTTTGTATCTATGTACATTGCATATACACAGCATGTGAACTTATGTGAGTATTATCTGATCACATGCTAGCGTTGACTGTGCTAGCGTTGTATGTTTGAGAATGTTTACGCTTCCAACCTTGCCGTTTTGCATAATTTCAGTTGCCAAAAATGGATTTCAACCCTGGACCAGAAGATCCGTCCGTATTATACGACCAAGCAAACCATATCAGTACGCTCATATGGGATGGTGGAGTAAGATACTTATTTTATCAACTTTGTTATTCTTGGGAACGTTGTATATCGTTTAATTTGCTTAAATTGTATTTATTAATTCGTAGGAAAGAGCACTTCTCAACACGGTAGAAGTATCCGATAATTTTAAAGCATGGAAATTGAACAGAACCCAGAAAAGATTACTGCGTGGGATTGGGTTTGGATTTTCACGCATGGGCAGATCTTTCAACAACTTGACCGGCACTTAATAGGTGCCCTTGTTGAAAGGTGGAGAAGTGAAACGAATACGTTTCACTTCCCTCTCGGAGAGCTGACAATTACCCTAGAAGATGTAGGGTTCATCTTAGGGTTACCGGTGACGGGGCGGCCGGTAATAGCTCCTCCGTCGGAAGCAACGAATAAGAGGACCGCTAGGGACTTCTTTACTTCGATACCCCAGGATCAATTTAGCACTGGTGGTATCAAGTTGAAGTGGTTGGTAGATACCTACAAGGTTCTGCCGGATAACTACACGGATCAGATGCTTGTGCTGTACACACAAGCTTTCCTCTTGTGGGTGATGGGGGCAATTCTGTTCCCAACAACGTCGAAGAATACCGTCAGCGTCAAATATTTACCGTTGTTGGGTAACCTGCTGGAGGTTGGGGATTATGCCTGGGGAGCCGCAACTCTTGCGTACCTGTACCGAGCATTGCACAAGGCAACGAGGCCCGACTCCAAAGCGATATGTGCATGTCTCTCGCTATTGCAGGTATATCATACAATTCTTGATTACGTGCTCGTTTCTTTTTTTTTTGGTTGAATTGACAATAAAATTTGACGATACTTTATTTAATTTGTCTTTGCTCTCAGGTGTGGTCTTATGAACACCTTGCTACCGGCGCACCCAGGCGTAGGGACGGAACCGATAATGTGTGGCCTCGGTTGTGCGCCTGGGAGTACAGCCGGAAGGACAGCCACTACCAGAGGAGAGACGATCCCCATCACAACATTACGTACTATCGGGGGGAGCTCGACTCGTTATCTCCTGGCCAGATGCGATGGGCACCGTACAAACATTTGGCGCGACGGGTGGGAGAGTCGTTCGTCTTCACGCTCTCCGGGTTGCAACGCACACCCCTGATCCACTTCGAGGTCGCAGAGTGGCAGCTGCCAGATCGTGCTATGCGCCATTTTGAGTGCCTGCAGGGGTTGCCAGCCGGCGCGCCGGATATGAGGCTTAACAGGAACCCACCGGGTGTCAGACGGTTTGGCAAGGCGAATGCGCACGACTTGTGCGCACGAGAACTTGAGGTTTGGGATTCCTGGCAGGACACGCTGGCGGCCATTGTGTCGGAGCCTGACCCCGTGATCAGTATCGAACAGTACAATGGGTGGTACTACCGCATCACCCGGAGGAGAGTAGCTCCAGTAAGGTTTGAACGCGGGGAGAAGTACCACCCTAGGGGTCAGATCGATGAGCACATGGCATACAATCTGGTAAGTTGGCCAACCAGTGCCTTTAATTGAACTTGATGATTCTAACTGTGTATGAAGTTACTTATTTATTATCTCTCTGGATGTAGGTTAATGCCTCGTTCGCCTTCTTCCAGAAGTTGCGCGAGCAGAAGGATTTGGTGGATGCAATGGGCGAGGAGCTTCGCCAACAGGCTGATGCGTTGGCGTATGGCTGCGGGAATTTTTTATGCCAAGCATCGGGCCAGCCTTCCGGCGTCAGCCCGGGAATGGGTTATCCGGGGTGGCAGCCCCCATATGTGAGCGAGGGATACACCGATCCCTCGGGACAGACTTCGGGAGTGAGCCAGGGATATGGTGGTCCCTCTGTACCGGGAATGGGTGGTGATTGGGGACCGCCAAGCACCATGGGCCAGGCTCAAGCGCCGTGGGAAGACTACAGTGCGCCCTCCTTCTCTTTGCTATTGGACTCGGAACCCCAACCCTTCTCTCAGAGTCAAGTCACGCAAGACCCCGAGACACTGCCCATTGTCCCGTGGGCAGGACCATCTATTGCCGAAGGAGGGCAATATCCCCTGGTCGACCCCCCGAAGGAGTGCAATATCCCCCCGTCGACCCCCGAGGGCAATATCGCAAAGGGCATCCAGTGAAGCCCCTAAAGCCGCATAAATGCCAAATAATCAGAGAGCGTTATTTTAGCGGCTTCCCCCGGGACAAAGCGTTGTATAGTGTGAATCATCCGGAGGGCATGGATTACACTTGCGAGTGGGGAGAAATGGCCTCCCTGGCTCCGGGGAGTTGGTTAGACAACGGTGTCATCTCCACATACGTGGAGATTCTGAAGGAAAGGGGTCGGGAGCGGCTGAACGGGTATCCGACAGTTTTTTTGGTGGATGCCTTTTTTCATAGCCTCCTAGTGTCTGAATGGCATGAGTGGGTCGAGCAAAGGCGGAAGAAAAAGTTGAGCCAGTGGAGACCGTCCGCTAACCTACGAGCGTATCTTACTAGGGATAGTCCAGTGAGCGCAAGTGTTGCCGACGTGTTTCTAATCCCATTTTTAGGGGAAAGCCACTGGTACTTGGTTTGCTATGAACCGGAAGAGAAAGTCGTATCGGTGATCGACAGTCTCCACGACGATACCACCCACATGCCTGTGCTGCAGATGTACAAAGCCCAGTTGGACTCAATGGTAATATTACGATTGTTGTTTAACAGTTATTGTAACTTGGCATAAATGTTAACTCGTGTCTTACGCCGTTTTGTGTTTCTCGCAGAATATATTTTGTGCAATGGTCAATGGTATCCGTGGTAACCCTGTACCGGCGCGGCCAAAGCTCGATTTGCGACTGAAGAAGAGGAGGCCCAAGCAACGTAACACTTCGGACTGCGGCGTCTTCCTTTGCATGTACATGGATTACATTTGTCGGTCTGAGAGCCTCAAGGCGGCCGTGTGGAGCCAAGCAGAAGTAGACACCTTTAGATATAGAATAGCTTGGCAAATTATGAAAGGCCGGCCTAGAGCGGTTAGGTTTATTGTAAATCCGGCTAATGCCGAGAATCCCCCCCAACATGATTCCCCCAGTTGACATTGTACCATTATCCTCAGTTCATTGTCGGACGTGGGATTATTATTGTCACAAGTTGTTGCATTAATTTAGAATAGTATAATCTATTTTGCATATTTAATAATTTTTATTTTCAAAATTTTTAGCTCCTAAATATGATTTTTGCGACGGAATTAACGACCGAAAAAAATCATTTAGCACCTAAATATGGTTTTTGCAATGGAAAATAATATTTAGCTCCAAAATATGGTTTTTGCGAAGGAAAAAATTATCTAGCTCCAGAATATGATTTTGAGACGGAATTAGCGACGAAAAATTTGTCCTGTACAAAATTTGGCAATGGAATTTGCGACGGAATTTCAGTCGCTAATGGTAATTTTTTAGAAAATTAGATAATAATTTTAGCGACTGAAATTCTGTCGCTAAAGGAAGACCAATTCCGTCACTAATGACAAAGGCATCACTGACGGAATACTAATTCCGTCGGTAAAACCTTTAGCGACTAGGGTTTAGGTGACGAAACTTTAGCGACGAAATTTTCGTCGCTAAAGGCTTTACCGACTGAATTTCCGTTGCTAAAAGCTTTACCGACGGAATTTGCATATTTAGCGACGGATTTTTTTCGTCACTAATTGTCATTTTTCTTGTAGTGGTTTATTGATCACTCGGTGATATCCTGCTTAGACGGACTTCACGTCTTTTATCTCAACTGATCATCAGTGACATCTTACTCAGACGGACTCCATGTACTCTAGCTTTATATGCTCGTCCAGTCGAGCAGGCGGATTATGGTCTTCTATATTGCTCCCACGAGTCTTCTTGCGACCGGGCCTTACATATAGGTTGAAGAGACGTCTTTATATCCGCACGTTCTCAAAGACAGGGGACTCTATATCTTATGCTATCAACAATATTACAGGCTTAAATTCCTCGTGCCCTTTGATACAAGGGGGCTTTATCACGATAGTCATATTGCAGGTTCAGTGCCCCGCGCCTTCTTATTTGGCACCGTGGCAACAAGTACGAAAACTCTAAGTTCCGTTGAACCCTTAAGGGTATTTACATGAGCTTTGTGCTCCGTCAGCCCTCGAGAGTGCATAAAAGAACTCTGAGTTCTACTAAGCCCCCAAGGCCATTTACATGAGCTCTATGCTCCATCTGCCCTCTAGAGCGCATATGAGAACTCTAAGTTTGTCAACCCCCCAAGGGTATTTACACGAGCTCCGTGCTTCGTTAGCCCTCAAAGGTGTGTATGAGAATCTATGTTCCATCAAACCCCCGAGGGTATTTATATAAGTTCTGTGCTTCATCAGCTCCCAAGGGTACCTACCAGAACTCTACGTTCCACCACCTCCCTAAGGTAGTCCCTCGAGGGATGAACACACCCAAGGGTGATATGATAGAGCTAGCAACAGTTCTAACCTGTGAAACGGCTAAGCACTATGTGTGACTTCATTTTCCCACCATTCTTTATCAGTTCAAAACCCAGCCAAGCGTGAGTGCGAGACTTCTTTGCCAGCTCTTAACTGATGATAAGAGTTTGCGCAAAGTAAAATGCAAACATGATGTAGTCAGCTCAAGCTAAAGGACAAACACTTGCACAAAATGCCTCCAAAGGAAAGGTGAAAACTACATTGTCGAGTGAAACCCCTCGAGGGAACATTTAAACACTTAGGCAAATATGTACAAGCACATGCAACGACTTGCATCCTCTCCCTATAGAGGCTACCATGGGGCACAGCCTCTAAAGGATCTCGAGATCCTATGATTCGTCTTCTCAAAGACGATTCTGAAGAGCTTGCTTAGGCAATACTCTAAGACCTAGCTCTCAAGAGTTAGAGTTCCAGCACCCTACTTGGGCACAGTTCCATGGCTTAAGCTCCCCAGAGCTTAGGTCCGAGCACATGGAACAAAGAAATATTATTTACTTTACAAACAGATGGAGAATCCTTTACAAACCTAATGTGTGTCTCAGGCATTTTGGCATAACTTCCTCATCCAAACATTTTGGCTAAGGAAGTGTGAGGCTCATGATATAACTCAAATATAACTTCCAATAATTGGGGGACATCCGGCGATCCTAGTCAAAGTGAGAGATTGATAATTATCCTACTAGGATTCTAAAAGATTCCTCAAAGATTGTGACGTGATCCTCAAGGATTCTAACACTTCTGGCCCATGGCCCAGTCCTACTAGGGATCTTCTACCTCCGGCTATATAAATAGGGCTACTCCGAGGTACGTAGACAATGACACTTACAGACATATAGTGTTTCATGCTTTTTTAAAGTTATTAATCTGTAGTTGCGCTCTGATTTAAGTATCAGAGAGTTGTCTGCTGGGAACCCCACCCACCAGTCACTCGTTTTCTGTCTTGCAGGTCATCGATCTAGACTGGGGTTCCAAAGCATATACGGAACATATTTTTAGCAGCAACAGCTTTACTTGGTCGGTACTTGCCTATCTAACCCATTGTTTTGATTTATCCGTAAAACTTGGAGCGTGGAAATGACAATCGAATTGGCTTCTTGTTGTTTGCTACAAGGAAAAGATCCAAAAAGAAAATGTTGAACTAGTGAGCTTGAGCGACAAGAATTGTCTCCGATCATAATCTTATTCTAATTACATCGATGTTTCAGCCACCAAATGCTTTGTCTCTACTGCATATAAAGCTTCTTAAGGCCAAATAACCTTCGGTCTGGGGACGATATCGGTTGGCTTGTAAGGGAACGTCATGTCACCCGCATATGTGGTGTTAGACTGCCATCGACATCTTACTTACTCAGTAAAGTGATCACGCGGGATAACAATAACAAATATTAATTTTAGGCACCCATGATTAGTAAAAAATTAGAATTCAAATTTTTACCAATATTTAGAATCCAAATCTTCAATCCTCCCAGAGGCAGGGTAGTTTGTCTGTGGATGTAAAGAATGTCTAAGTCTCAATAGCAACAACAGAATGAGAAAGAAGAGCAGCTAAGATATTTCACTAGTGCCTTGGTTCTCTGAAGTTCTGCCTTTAATATATTGCGGGTAACACAGCGTTAGAGAACCGTCAAATATTTTATCATCATTGTGGACCTAACTTCCTTTCGGTTTAATTTCCTCCCACGCGCCCACCCCCGCACCCCACCCCCAGCTCTGCCAGTCTGTACACACAAACTGACAAACACACTCACTCACCCTCTCCTCAAACAGCAGAAAAGACAGAAGTGACGCCTGACGGCCGCTATCAGGATCCTTTTCACTCGGTTGTCTACATCACCGCTTAAACCTTCTCTGTGTGGCCTATCTTTGGACGTCCTTAGGTTTTGATGCCATGGCAACTTCTAAGAGAATTCCTTTGTCTTGCATATGTTAATACACCCTTGCATCTATAAGTATGTATCAGTCTAGCTGATGTCTTATTGGTCTACTCAGCTTTGTGAGTGCGTCTCCATTTTGATCAGAGAACAACTTTGAGCTCCGCTCGCTTGATTGCTACAGTAAGTTTTCTCACACAGCCCTATGGTCATAAGTTGGTATATACTCATGGATGTGAAATAGAATTCCATAGCAAAGGGAGAAAATGTTTATAAATTCAGCAAGAAAATGTTTATGTTTCAACTACACCAAGATACAACTATATAAATACATATATAGTACTCAATATTAATCATATCCATTTTTTGTTTACCGATGGTCCATAGTTGGTCCTCACAAAACGTACACTTCATTGCTACAGAAATTGGGTCTGGTTGGAGAACAAAAGCACACTAATACTCGCCCACAAAAGCTTGGAACACTGCAGTATGTCCAACTGTGGGATAGCCTACTCCTAGATGCAGAAACCGTCTTGTGCATGCATGCGCGTGAGTGTGGCGTACGTCATGTGTTTACGCAATTCTACATATACCAACTCAAGCCACATCGTGTATATATGCATATGTCAGTACTTAAGGGAATAAGCAGACTTATAGTTATCAGTAATCAACCACCTCTATTTCCCACCTTTTTTAAAAACCTGTTTCATGTCTCATTCAAAATTGCATCATGTGTGGCAGCCTTGAATTCTACCAGGTGTACAAATTGGTATGCTCTTAGTACACATAGAGTTGCTTAAGACTGTATTCCAGGTTATTAACATAATCCCTGATTATCTCTGTACTGTCTTCTATGTCACTGACATTTCAATCCAGTAGTTAACGAGGTAAGTTAGGGTGCTAGCTCTGATACTTAGGGCTGCAACTTGATATATGTCTCTTGATGTGTTCATTACTAAGGTAACCAAGGTTTATCATATTGGGATCCCTAATTACTGCAAAAATAGATTTCGTGATCAGTCCAAATCTTCAATCCTCCCAGAGGCAGGGTAGTTTATCTGTGGATGTAAAGAATGTCTAAGTCTCGATAGCAACAACAGAATGAGAAAGAAGAGCAGCTAAGATATTTCACTAGTGCCTTGGTTCTCTGAAGTTCTATCTATTTCCAACTGTGCCTGGGATTTTGTTTGCTCACAACAAACAAGCTTTTATTTGAGGTTGAGCTCAACTCTCGAGTTCGTGAAAAAGCCTTTATTTAGGATCAAGTTGCTCAACTTGTTTACTAAGTACTAAATCAACGAGGAAAGCCAAGTCGATCAATTAAGCTGATCGCCATGAATCATTGATCGAGCTTGACAAGAGCTCTTAACAAGCTGAGCTAGATCGTCTAAGACTTTATATTTCTTCATAAAGCCTAAAATACTCGTTTGTAACTGTTTGTTCGCAATTGTTATTGTCGTTCGACGTAGAAATGCACCAAGAAGCATCTTACCCTGACATGACATTATCTAATTTAGCAACTCCATTGGTTTCATCAACGCCATGTCATAATTTACTTGTTGTCTTTAGCGTATGGCCTCTCTACCACCATGGTTTGCATTCCAATTTTATTATATGATGTAGGTCGGTCATCCATTGTAAATGCAGTCCAGTAGCCGGTTTTCTTTGCTCAAAATTGTTAGTTTAATACTCCTTGTAGGCCTCGATACTGTCCAGAGTTCACGACAGTGGTCTCTTTCTCTTATATTGGTTAACAGAGATTTCGCATAATATCTTTATGAAGTCATGGACAACATAAAGGGAAAGCGTCCATGCTAAAGTTTTATTAGAGGTAAACTAGCAAAGGACTCAAAAGTCCTAATCATCCACTCTCATGTCAACAGTAGGCTAAAATTATTTTTCCAGAAGGTGTGAAATTTTCTTTGGAAGCAAAACAAATGTTTATATATACTACTTTCAGAAACCTTAGAAAAACTTCTAATGCCATTATCTGGAGACTTCAAGTTCATTTCCTTTGATTCTTTCTAAGGTTTAGGATCTCTGTGTATGCACTTTGAGAATGTCGAGAACTGGTGAAAGTCCAGCGATTGGGATTGATCTTGGGACAACCTATTCGTGTGTCGGGGTGTGGCTACACAACCGTGTCGAGATCATCCCCAACGATCAAGGGAACAGAACAACACAATCCTACGTTGCTTTCACGGATACTGAGCGTCTCATTGGTGATGCTGCCAAGAACCAGGATGCCATGAACCCTTTGAACACAGTCTTTGGTGAGAGTACTCTATTGTTCTTGTTAATCTAGAAGTGGTGAACAAGTATAAATTTAAGCATTTAATTGCATAAATATATGCTGCATTCTAAACAAACCTTTTGGAACTCGGAAGACAAACTTTTACCTTAGAGTACATGAAGTTTTGTTGTCACTTTTTGAGGTTTCCATAAGGTTCTCGACTGTGAAGTACATTCTGTGTGCATTTAGTTTCAACCTTTAGTTAACGT
>JAVXUP010005101.1:0-22409 GCA_033070095.1 Escallonia herrerae | reverse complement strand
AAGTAATCAGTTTAAAATTTGAATTTTTAAAAATAGTTAGGGTCAAATTCAGCCAAAGTACAAAAGAGAGACCCTAGTTATTGTAAGGAGATCTATATCGTGGAAAAATTTCAGATTTTTTCAAGATCAGCAAGGGGCTGAACGGACTTGGAAAGTTTGAAACATTATAGTGAAATTTAAAATATCAAACGATCGCGGTTTGTGAAAAAAAATTATAAGGACTCTATGATGCTGAGAAGTTCCATTTCTCAAGATTTTGGGTCATTCTGAAGTTGTTAGCTATTTTTGACCAAACAGGCTTTTAAGCGCTCGGTCCAGACATCGGTTTGGAATTTTTGGGCAAAATTTTTGTAAAATAGCTCAAAAATGATTTTGAGATGCTTAAAATAGCATTTTAAAGTGATTTTGAGATTTGTTTGGTGCCGAAAACCCTCAGGAGGCATTTTAGTAAAATGCTGCCCGGAAATTTTGGTAATTTTTTCGGTAAATTTTTTTAAAGGACTTGTTAGTCTAAAAAGAGTTGTAAAACACCTAAAAGGTTGTTTTGAAGTAGATTATGGGTGTTGGGATTGTAGTGAACCCTCAGGCGGTATTTTGGTAATTTGTCGCCTAGAGGGGGTATTTTAATAATTTGTCATGTTGACGCCAAATTTTTAGGAAAGCACGTTATTCAGCGTCCATAGTAGTGGGAAGTGAGTAATGGTGTTAATACGTTAAATAATGGGAGTGGTTATTGTGGAGGCGTCGATAAGGCTCAGTTAATGATCCAGTTATTGGATCGGGTTAACTAGCTGTCATAAAACGTTATGAGCGGTTAAAGGGGAAGGGGTAGAATAAGGAGTGTGTATATGTTGAATGATGTCTAATGAGCAGGATATTATTTGACTAGGTGATGTAGCTCATTGCGATTAGAGATTGCGAGTTGCTTCGGTTATAAGCCAATCAGGTAAAGACAATGCGTTCTTGTATGCTAATTCATTGTTTTGATTAGCATGCCATGTTAATGACGTATTGTTGAATTCTTGTTGTTATGATTGGTCACTGGTAGTCATTGTGACCGGTATACACATATTTGAAATGTGTTGTTGAGGACTTAGGATAGAATAAATCCCCTTAGTCCGCCCTGTTGATAGAATTTAATGAGGATGATGCGTGTTCTAGTATGCTATAATTTGACTCGATTAGCATACCTGACGTTGGGGGTGATATTGTGTAGGGGTTGTTATATGGTTGTTGTGAGATGTTGGCAATTATTGATAGTCGATATCTCTTCTCTTTGAGAACACTATTGAGGACTCGTGGCAAACTTCTCCCGAGTCTGCCTTGTAGTTGATGATGATGTTGTTTGTGGAATGTCGGCACTTATTAGTAGTCGACATTCCTCTTATATAAGAACGTTTGTTGAGGGCTTGCGATAATCTTCTCCCAAGTCTGTCATGTTGATGACGTTAAGTTGAACTCTTTTTGTTAGGTTTGAACACCTGTTGATCCCTTAATCTGGTATTCCTTGTTGAGCTGTGTTGTTGAGGACGTAAGGTGAAATAAATTTTTTCTTAGTCCGCCCCGTTGAAGAAGTCTTGCTACTTGGTTGTAAGGTGGTTAGGAAAAGCACTCTAGATGAGTTCCTTTCTTGTTGACAATGTCTTTTCTATTTATTTGAGACTGAGATGAACATCCCAAAAAATGGGACATCAATATGAGGAGGATGACTTATAAATTATGATCACTGGCCAAAGAGGATGAATGTTGCTCAAGCAGATTCTGTCGTGTTTGGTGGAGTCATGTCCTTCGTGTCCATGTGCATTGCATTTGATTTTCTTTTGATGCTGATGATTTTAACTATTTGTATTTCAATGATGTTTATCTTTATGACCCTGGATTTCGGGTTCACTTGCATAGTCGGTCAGTCAGTCCAGTACATGAGGAGGTGGCAGTAATGCTGTTTTGTTGGGCCTTAAAGTAGCTCAGTCTAACGAAAGAAAAATTATCTTTGACAATTATGCTGATGTCAAAAATTTATTGGAACTTTTGATTCATTTCTATCGTTGAGATGATTATTATTCCTCCGAGTCTCTTGAATCATTTGTACACGATACTCCTCGTGTTGTCTTTACTGGCAATTTGCATTCATTCCTTATGCTGTATTGTGCAGGCTATAGGGTTGATCAAGGAGAACCTTCTAGAAAGGAAAAAGAAACAAGCTAGAAAAGTTGAGCAAGGGGATCAGTTGTGTGAGGTAAGACCAGCTAGAAATGGTGGGATAAAGATTAAGTTGCGAGATAGGTTGATAAGAGTCCTACGACTAAAGTCGTATATTAGGTTATAAATATTCATGTTGTTTAAAAACCTGAAAGTCTTTCGCTACAGTACGATGTATGTTTGTAAGAAAATTTTTGTAAGGACGCATTTTCGAGCGTCTATTAATGATGTATGAATATGAGAATGCAGTTGCTCTGTATTCAGCACAGGGTTTTGAAAGTGATTATGATCGATAACTCAGCTGGTGATGTCAACTGGGTTGAGGGTGTCGCATTACATAACCAAGTAGGTGATGGCAATACCTTATATTCTGTCTTCCCAAATTTGACACATAATGCATACTTTCAAAAGTTACAAATTAACCCCCAAAATTTCCATAATTGCAAAATAATCCCAAATTTTATATAATTACATTTAAAACCCCAAAATTAGTCTAATCATGATTAATTTAAGTAGACATCACTAAAATATACACTACCACTCATTTTATTATTTTCATCACTAAAACCATAATTTACACTTATGCCCCCAAAGTTTTTTCAAAATTAAAAAAATGTCCCTAAAGTTTTCAAAATTATATTTTTTCTCCAAAATTCTTTTTAGCTTCGATACTCTACTATTACCCGAGCATTGCACAAAATTATCGCCGTTTATTTTTCGAATCATGGACGATTATTCTAAACGGTTCCTAAAGTTCGGGCTGTTACAAGGACACTTTGATTATTTTGATAAATTTGATGATAGAGTTAGTCTTACTTCTGATATTTGAAATTTTCCTTTCACTTTAGTTAATTATGCTTGTGTGACGGCCCATTGAATTGATTTTGATTGGCTTATGAACAAGAGAATCATCGTTTTTAAACTCTTTCCCTATCCGCATGATGCTATTAACATTGCTAATATTATAGTCCAAGTATGTAACACGTTTAAAATAAATGACAAGATTATGAGTATCAGTTTTGATAATACTTCTAACACTATAACTATTGTTGAAGTCTTAAAGACAAACCTTAAACCTGTACTTGAATGTAAATTATTTTATGTTCCATGTTTTTGCCATATAATTAATTTAATTGTTCAAGAAGGTTTAACTGATGCAGGAGATATTCTTCACAAAATGAGGGGTATCGCAGTGCATATTAATTGTTCGGGTCCGAGAATACAACAATTTAAAGTTTAATGTTCAATATAGTTTGCCTTGTAGGAGATTACTTACAGATGTTGTACATAGGTGAAACTCCACATATCAAATGCTTTTACATGTTGTATTATACAAAGAAGTGTATAGTCACATGCTCACTAACCATGTTCCCACAAGGCTTGCCAAGTCACGGCGAATGGCAGATGGCTACAAGCCTAGTTGAATTTTTGGAGGTATTTAACATGTCTATCGTTCTATTGTCTGGTACGTACTATCCCATGTCCTCTATTGCTATAGTAGAAATTCTAAAAGTTGCTAACATTTTAGCGAAATGGAGATATATAGGACCCTTTCAGAGTATAGTAGAACAAATGAACATTATATTTGATAAATATTGGATGGAATTACCTCTTGTTTGGATCCTAGGTTAAAGTTGCATGGCACGGATATCTCAATACTAAAAATATCTAAACAAATGTGCTACACAGAAGCCTCCACAACCAAGCTTATAAAGAAAGTGAGAAAGTCATTTGAAGATCTTTATAACTTATATTGAAATTCCGATAATGTGCGCGGATGAGCTATATTGTCCAGCGGTCAAATATATTATGAGTCATATTTTAAGGGCCTTGAACATCTAGTTTCAAAACAAACAACAGGGGAAGGTACTTCTAATTTTACAGGTTCGTCTTCTTTTTCCTCTTTTAATGAAATTGGTTTATATGCAAAATACTGATCATTATTCTTCATTACCTATGAATGAGCAGATGAATTTTGATTTGTTAACTTTATGGAAACAAGATGTAAAAATTTATAAAACTTTATCCTAAACTGCCTGGGATGTACTACCAGTGCAAGCCCCCATAGTTGCTTCAGAGTCGGCATTTTCAGTTAGCGGGAGGGTGTTAGATGACAGGAGGAGTCATCTTAATCCCGAGACACTCAAGTTATGTATATGTTGGAAGGATTATCTTGAGGCAAAAAATCAGGAGCAAGATGAACCAGCTGATAGGAAGTGCAACAGTTCGAGCGTTAAAAATCTTCCAGATTATTAGGTAATTTCCTTTTCTCAATTTTTAGAATAAATTATTTCTCAAAATATAGTTTACATTTTTTCTGGGGATTAGTTCAAACAAATTAAATGTATTTAAAGAAAATAATGCACATGACATTGTGGCTATTTACAAGTAAAATAGATATTTTCCTCATTTTTTTGGAAAATTACACACACACACACATAGGTAACTTCACCTGCTAAAGCCAGGATAAAAGGAGGAAGACCTATGAACAAATTTATCTTAAATTTAATTTTACTGCAAAACATAAAATGAATAAAAAAAATTTAGAGAGAAAGGCTCTTCTTTCTCTCTAACTCAGAGGGTGACAAAACTGTGAAAGGCTTGTTCGAATGTCATCGATGGTGTCCTCGCGACGGTCGTCTCAGCTGCTCAGCCGTCTTCGAGAGCATACGATGCAGGAGACGGATAAAGTAAGTCCTCGAAAGATTGAGCAAAGCAATTTAAGTAAACAAAATTCTTCTGCAATGCAACTTATAATTGCATTAGGTCTGGGAACTACAGAGATGTAAGTGATGTAAGGCCGGCAATAGTGGTAGATTCTAGTTTTGATACAGATGAGGAGGTGGTTTTGAAAGAGACAATTGAGAAGCTGCAAAAACAAAATACAGACATTGCGAAAGAGAGCCTTGCATATGCGCCTGGATGGGACAATTGAAGTTGATCACAAGATAGATAGAGGAGGGAATCTTGAATTTGGGAAGGAAAAGGCAGTTGTGAAAATTTGGAGAAGAACGAGAAATGCCACGCTGGACAGAGTCATACTACCACGTGGCATCCACGGTGGCAAATCAGATACAGTGTAATTTTGAAAATTGTACATACGGGAAAAAAGAAGATGAATATCCATCGTTGGGTTTGAACAAATGGAATCTAACTAGGTTGGAAGGAAACAAAGACGGGGATGTACAGGTAAATCAAGGGAAATCATATGCGAATGCTGTGCAACCAAATCGAGATTTCTCTAAAGCCAATTAGTTGAACTACGTGCCACCATAGGAAATTCAGGGCAAGAAATGTGTACAATACTCAGAAGAAGATGTGGCTGCAAAGATCAATGAATGGGCATACACTGTTGTTACATATGTAATTGGAGCAAAACCTCCCTTCTATGTCATGAAGGGGTTTTTGGAAAGGAAGTGGAAACAATTTGCACCTTTTGAGTTAATTTTTGTCAAAACTGGAGTTTTCTTGGTTAAATTTGAATTAGCGACGGCACAACCACATGTATGTGAGAAGGCCCCTGGTTTTTTGATAATAAGCCTATTATTACTAAACCATGGTCTCTAGATATATCTCTTGAGAAGGAAGGTTTGAGTTCAATACGTGTGTTCCACATTTACGTTTGAAATTTTGGTCAAAAACATGCTCAGTAAAATAGTGAGCACCATTGGTCAACCATTGTTTATGGATGCAATGACTACATCAAAAGAAAGCATAGGCTATGCCAGGGTATGTGTGGAGGTCAATATGGACCAAATTCTCCTTGAAGTAGTTTTATTATGGGGACCAAAATGGAGATATGATTGAGTATGAATATGTGCCTATAAAATGTGAGCATTGTAAGGTATTTGGCCACAGGAGTACTAACTGTTATTGCAAACCAATGCGGAAGCAAAGATAGCACTAGAAAAAAAAACAGAGTGAGCAAGTGATAACTCAAAGAATCAGTACTAGACCTGTGGAGCAACTACACAGAGGTCATCCTTCAAGGGCTTCAACACCTGCTTCAGATAATGCATTGTAGGTAAGTAATCATTTTCAAGCAATAGAGTCTTCTGATATGATGATAGATGAGGAACTATTGAGGATTGAGCATAAGAATGAGACTGATACAAAAGCTCATGCTAATCAGTCAGCTTTAAAAATCAGAAAGGATTGGGAATGGATACTGCTATTAGTGGCAGTGGAGAGAAATCATGATGCAAACTATTACAAGTTGGAAGGCTCTGAATGACCCTGTCAGACAGAGAGATGTCAAGAAAATATTGAAAATAAATAAAGAATAACAAGTAGGCTTAAGGAAAACTCGTGTAAAAGAAGGCAATATTACTGCCATTTTAAGAAAAATGAGGACAAGACTTGGGAATTGGATTATTCCCTGAATACAAAGGGAGTCTCTAGATCGTGGATGGGTTGGAATAAAAGGAGGTTTCAAGTGAAAATGATTAATAAATCATCTCAACACCTCACTGGATAGTTATAGATGTGAGAGAATCATACAAATTCTTTGTGACAGTAGTATATGGCAATAACAAAGGTGATAAAAGAAGAGCATTATGGGCCCAATTGGAAACATGTGCTGGTATCATACGTTAACAACCTTGGAT
Source organism: Escallonia herrerae (assembly GCA_033070095.1). Classification (NCBI taxonomy): domain Eukaryota; kingdom Viridiplantae; phylum Streptophyta; class Magnoliopsida; order Escalloniales; family Escalloniaceae; genus Escallonia; species Escallonia herrerae. The sequence continues at coordinate 15,603 of JAVXUP010005101.1, read as the reverse complement.
AGTGGTTGGGGATTTTGATGTTGTCAGATTTTCATCTGAAAAAAATAGAGCGCTTGGCATACATGTAAGGGATGTCTCAGAGTTTAATAACTGCATTTTCAACTCCTAATTAGAGGATGTACACACCATTGGTCTATTCTATACCTGGTGCATTAAAGGGAAGAAGACTTGATAATGTGTAGGATTGACAGGGCACTGCAAAGTGCTGGATGGATGGAAAGTTTCCCTAATACCATGGTGGAAGCAAGAGCACTTGGAGTATCTGATCATGCCATATTATTGATAAAAGTTAGTATGGAACAAAATGAGGGGAATAGGCCATTTAATTTTTTTAATTTTTGGATGAAGCATCCTAGCTTTGCACCTAGTTTAAAGACCCTGTGGATAGAGACTTGTAGTGGAGATGCTTGTCAACAATTGCAAGCAAAATTAAAAAAACTAAAGCCTTGGCTCAGGAAGCTTAATAAAGAACAATACAGTAACATTTCTGGCAGAACAAGTGCTAAGCTGAAGGAACTCAAGGACATTTAGCTGCAGATTTTGGGAAACCGGAGGATTGATTTGATTCAACAAAAAAAGGGTGTGCGAAGACAATATTATGAAATGGCACAAGCTGAAGAATTCTTTTACTTCCAAAAAGCTAGAATTAAGAATGTGAAATTGGAGGATTACTTTCACAAGAAGATGCAAGTGCACAGAGCCCAAAACAAGATTTTAGGAATATAAGATGACAATGAGGTGCATATTACAAGTGCTAAAAGGTCCATCAAGTGGCCATAAGGCATTTTGCAAAATTCTTAGGTACACCAGTAAAAGCTACACATTTGACTTAAACAAGGCTGGAAGAACTGATAAGTAGTAAAGTAGTATAGCAAGACCAATGTATGTTAGCAGCTCCTATGACAACTGAGGAAATTCAAATTGCCATGTTTTCACTCAAGACAAACAAGGCCCCAAGTCTTGATGGATTTGCCTCTGATTTTTTTTTCCAGGAATACTGGGATATGGTGAAAAAGGATGAGTGCTGCAGTTATGGAACTTTTCAACAAGGGAAAGGGAGTGCAACTATCTGACAACACTGCACTCACCTTAATACCTAAGACAACATGCCCACAGACCATGGAGGATTTCAGGCCAAATAGCCTATTACATTGTGTTGTACAAATGCATCTTAAAGATAATATGTGTAGAATAAAGAAGGTATTGCTAAGACTAATAAGTAAACGACAATCAGCCTCTGTAGGAGTGGGGTATTGCTTATAACATCTTGCTTATGCAAGAACTGGTGGAAAACTACCATAAGGCTGGGGGGGCAAACCAAGATGTGTCATGAATATTGATCTACAGAAGGCATATGACTTTGTAGGTGGGAATTCTTACAAAAGGTCATACATGTAATGCTTTTCCCACAAAAGTTCATTGACTGGATAATGAGGTGTGTGAATACTGCCAGTTTTTTAATCAATTTGAATGGGTGCATGGAAGGATATTTTGCAGGAGCTAAGGGCCTAAGACAAGGGATCCTATATCCCCATACCTATTTTTGTTGGTTATGGAAACATTTTCAAGCATCATGGACCATTATGCATCTCAATCTGAGTTTCCATATCACCCTAAATGCAAAGAGTTACAGATCAACTACTTGTGCTTTGCAGATGACCTGTTTTTGCTAGCACAAGCTGATCATAGGACTTCAGAATTATTGATATTGCATTTAATGAATTTGAACAGCTGTCAGGTTGGCTCCTAATCTAAGTAAAAGTGCAATTTTCATGGCTGGGGTAGAAGAGCAGACTGCAATATCACTGTCTAATATTGTTGGTATTTCTCTTGGCTCATTCCAAACTATATACCTTGGGGTCCCCTTTATTTCTACAAAATTGAAGTGCAAAGATTGTAAGGTGCTTGTTGACAGAGTGACAAATAGGATCTTAAGTTGGACAACAAAGTTCTTCTCGTATGCTGGAAGAGTCCACCTAACAAACTCAGCACTGCTAAGTATGCAAGTGTATAAGTGCAGTATTTTTGTCCTACCAAAAAAGATCATCAAGCAAATTGAAGGAAAAATTGGATTATTTATTTGGCATGGACAAGATGTAAAGTGTAGTGCTGCTAAGGTGGCTTGGACTGAACTATGCCTACTAAAAAAGGAAGAGGGACTGGGGCTAAAGAGATTAGAGGAATGGAATAAGACTGCTATATGCAAACACTTATGGGATTTGGCACACAAAAGGGATTCATTATGAGTGAAATGGTGCCATATGTATATAATATAAAATAGGCACTAGTGGACATTTAAACCACCTACTACATTATCATGGATTTGTTGCAAGATACTCAAACTAAGGAGGCAGATGCAGGCTATACGTACTTATTAAATTGGGGATGGGAGAAGTACATGGTTGTGGATGGATAGATGGCTACATGGAGAGAGCATAATAGATAAATATGGTTCAAGACTGATATATGACTCGGGTATGCCAAAGGATGCTAGAGTATCTGATATACTAGAGGCTGGAAGATGGAGACTAGCCCCTAGTAGGTCACAAGCATTGAGGGATGTGAACAACTCAATCAATGCACTTACAATACAACTAGAAAATGTATAGGATAGAGTAATATCGGATCTGTGGGAAATTCATTGTCAATAGTGCATGGAATTTAATGAGAACTAAAGCACATGTAGTACTTTGGTCAAAATTACTGTAGTTTAGTGGACATATTCCCAAATGTTCTTTTATATGCTCGATACTATGTAAATAGGGGATGAGGACTAAAGATAGACTGAAGAAATGGAACTTGGTTAAGGACGGAATATGCAGCTTATGTGCTATGCAGCTTGAGACCTATGATCATTTGTTTATCCAATGTCAATATGCACAAGTAGCATGGAGCATGGTATGTGGTAGAGTTGGAATTGCAGTCCCTTTTGATATATGGAATCAATGGCTACAAAGGATGTCTACAGAGTGCAGAGGCAAGAGTTCCAGGGCAAAACTTAGGAAGCTGGCAGTCACAGTCATAGCTCATGGAATGTGGAGAGAAAGATATGCAAGAGTTTTTAGCACAAACATGCACCTCCAGAAGGGTGCTTTTATATGATACTAAAATGGATACAATAAATGGTGTTGAGTTGGGAGATGTTGCAGATATTACTCAAAATAAAGGCCTATGTACAACTTTGGAAGTTGACCAACAAATACTGGAAATGAAGCCTGGAAGATAGATTGCAAATGCAGGAGAAAGAACAAACTGAAATTGGTTTGTATAAACCTTGTAAACAATAGATAGGAAATGTGTGTACCCAACATGTAACATTACTATACACAACTTTTGAATACATGGAATAAAAGGGACTTTTCATACAAAAAAAAGAGAGAATAAAAAAATTAAAAAGAAACTGAAATTGTTTTGTTTAAACTTTGTAAACAATAGAAATGAAATGTGTGTACCCAACATGTAACATTACTATACACAGTTTCTGAATACATGGAATAAAAAGGACTTTTAACCAAAAAAATAGAGAATTTAAAAAATATTTTTTTTATTTACGCCTAGCTAAAGCCCGGCCCTAAATTTTTGGCCAAGGTCTTAGACTAGGCCCTGATATCCTTCAAGTGGCCCGGCCTAAGCCCGGCCAGGGTTCCCCACTGCCCACAGCTCGACCCGGCCCGTTTCCAAGCTAGGCCCGAAGGGCTCGGGCTGGACTGGCCCAAGTCTGGCGCTTTGACACCTCTAAGTGGTTGCGGGGACGACTCCTCACAATACTGGGTCAAATGGCTTACAACGGGTAGGTTGTTATGGTCCTTAGAAAGGCAAGATCTATAGGCTTAATGGTCAACTAGCCATATTGGGATAGAGTCGTATAACTCACTTTACCAAAACGTCAGTCATAAAGCAGCGTTCCGCTCCTTAACAAGGGAGAAATTAACCTCTACGCAAGACCGAAGACTCGCGACTGACTATAAGGACTAGACCGCCATTGACCAATACTTGAAGGTCAAGTGCTCTTTGTTCAGTTCTAGTGACCAATCATTTGTAATCTTGTCCATTTTCAATAAAGACGGATAGGCGCGGCAGGACCACATGACCGGAAGAAATGAATAGCTTCCATTTTGCTCATACTTCAATGTTTGGGCCCACTGCTTTACTTTCTAAAGTATGGGCTTTTATTATCACTTGGCTTATCTACTTCATTTGTTTATGCTTAACTTCACTGTAACTGCTTATATTATAGAGTTAAATAGCTAATGACCCCATGTACTATACATGATGTGTGATTTCCCCCCTCCTACACTTCAAATTTAAGCACTAAACCCCCTCATAGTCACGAAAATTGGACAACATAATAGATGAATATGTTATGAACAACGTGAACTGACCAAAATATCCTTATCTCCTGGATGGCAATGGGGTTGGTCGGATGCGGATTTTATGACCCGCCCCAGTAGCCTACACACACGAATCCGCCCCGCCATCGGGTCAGTTGATGGGAAAACCATCCCGATCCGACGGACTTCTAAAAAATCCTAACCCACCCTAATCCTCCCCATTTATAATTTAGTAAGATTTTTTTTAATAACTACATAAATAATGTTACAAAAGCATTCAATAGTGTCACCGCAACCACGACCGCTGAGCCCGGAACAACCACCAACATAGCGAAATTCACCACTATTTCGTGGCTCAATCCAAACAACAACGAGCAACTACCGGCTTACAACCTACTATCTATCGCCACCACTGTCAGCCACTAGATCTAAGAGACCACACAACCAACATGCATACAAATCAAGCCCTTTATTAGATCGTTAGTGGCGCGGCACGAGGCGAAATTGGTGGGACGGTGAACGTTGGTCTGTGCAAACCTTTCGTTGGGCTATATCCATACGGTGTAGTTTGATGAGCATCTAAGAGATCAGAGTACATTAGGCTTACAACGATCTCATAAAGGGCCAGATAGTCCTTGGTGGAATAAAGATTCTCCCATGGTGGTTACGTCAGATGGATAAAACATACAATCTGTAGTTGGAATCGGTGGACGGTGGACGGTGTAAGGCGGATGACTGGAAGTGCCAAGGTGGTCTTTCGTGGACGTGACCAGCCGAAAAGAGAAGAGATGCCTATGGGTTAGTGTGCGTGGCGGAGGAGAAGAGAGGAAAAGAGAGAGATTGTGGCTAGGGTTTGTGTGTCCTGTATATATATGACCAAGATGGATGGCTAAGATTTACCCCTTAGGATTAGATTTAAGGTTTAATTATTCTATGGGGCAAGTGCAGGTCGAATACCAAGGAGGTTATATTCATTACCAAACCCGACCCGTACCCAGTGCGGGTTCAAAAATTAATTACCATACCCGCCTCATGACCTGGTCAAGGCCAAAAAAAGCAGCTTCTATGGGATTGGGGCGGAGTAGGTCGGATATCCGCCGGTTGCGGATCAAATTGTCATCCATATTCCTTACCCTATTTTAGCTATATGCCATTCTTCCAACTGAATTCTGGCACCTCCTAACAGTCCGTCAATGTCAGACTCCCTCCACATTGAAGCTCTTGTCACCATCTCCACCACCGCACACCCGAGTCCCCATATGTCTGCCGCAGACTCCTGCTCGCCACCAATCGACCAACCATGCTACGGCCACCAATCGATTGGCCCACCCACGGTCGACATCGGAGCAGTCCCTCCACCAGGCATCCGCGCATGCTGCTACACAGCCACCACTCATGTCACACGTCGTGGGCCACCAATCGGCCATACTTAATCCTAAACCTCAGTTGTCATCAAACCCAATCACCACCACCTATCAATCCGCTCCGCCTATAACTCCATCAACGTGTCTGCACAACCACCACTCATGTCCTACGTCGTAGGCCAGCAATCGACCACCCAAAACCATACCTTTAGTTGAACCCTCTCTTCAAAACCCCAATCGATCATCAAACCCAATCACCACCGCCAGCCGCCACGACTTCCAAGCCCCGTCATTAGATGTCCAACCGCCACCAATCGCAATCGCAACCACAACAACGGGGAAGGAGAAATGCAGAGAAGGGGAAGGGAGTGAAGAACAGGTAGAAGAAGGGCGAAAACGTCATTTTTTAAAGAAAACCGTTAGTCAATGCATTTGTTGACCACGCGATGTTAAAACTGGTATTTTCCGTCAACTGTGCCCAATTTTCATAACTTTGTAAAGTGGAGGGGAGCGAATTACGCAGCGTGTATAATATAGAGAGTCATTAGCTAATTATCCACATATATTATAAAATGGGGAGATTTTCTTTGATGCATTAGTTTGCTAGTAAAAGCGGTGTCGTTACTTGCATGCATGCTTGCTTGTTATTTGAGCTCAAAACACTTCAACATATTGCACCTTTAGGGACGGACCACCCACCTGACCGGTGGGGGCCATGGCACCCCCCATTTTTTGGAAAATGTTCTTTTTGATATATAAATAATGCATAAATATAATTAAATAAATTACAAAATGTCAGTATAATAATTAATTAAGATTTTTGTTGTGTTGTTTACTCTTCTGTATACTACCGGTCATCATATATTTATTTTTTTCATTTCCTTGTTCGATCTTCACTCTTCTAAATTATAAATTTTAAAACTTCATGTTACAAAAAAATTAAAAGAAAGAAAAGAGTAGGTCAAGATTAAATTTTTTTTATTTTTATTTTTATTTTTAAATTTTTATACATATGTTAACTTATATGTTAGTATTATATTCATACAATTGATAATAACATTATTAAATTCTTTCGTGTAAGTTTAATTTTTGTTATTACTAATCTTATCAAGTTAAATAAATCACTTTAAATAGTAAAATTATATGATTAGTAATCAAATTGAGCAAGTATTTTGTATATAGTGATGCTAATTATATTATGTTTTTGATTTGTAGTGTTTTATGTAAACTTGAACTTTTTAAAATTCTTTTAAGTGAGCCATTGATTTTTATTCTTTTTTTACTTTTTGGGCCCCCGCGATTAGACTTTCTAAATCCGGCCCTGTGCACATTGTTGGTAACAGGAGCTCTGAAAGTGCCAAATTCCGCTGCAGCTACGTACATACAATGTGATATAAAACCAGTGCTCGTTCAGGTACAAGATACAACTCTGATCTGATTTTGGCTTTATAAGAGCCAAAAGCTCGTTTGCTGGGTCATCAATGTGCTGAACGTGCTTCATAATCTTCATTCTACAACGGTCTTTGATCCCCCATCTCATCTTTCATGACCCGCTACGCTGGGAACTGATAAGTTCTTCAGATGGTAGGGTAGCTAACGCCAAGACTGTTGTGAAAAGCGTCCTATTGTTGGTTTTGCGCTCCCATTGCGTGTTGCATGAAGGCATACTCAGAAACCAAGGCCAAGTGATCACTACCTAATTTCTGCATGCATACGAAAAGAAGAAGCTAGGAACACGACGCATATCAACATGCAGCAGTCGCAATCTGTAAAAGCAAATGTGCAGTTCCTTTGACAAAATAATTATGCACGTTAACACGAAATCCTTTACGATTTGGTTCCGAAGTTCAAATGACGGAACACCGCGTATACAGAATGATCACGAAGATATCAAGGTTGGTCTCTTTCCCTTGTGTACAACACTGAGCAAATCGGAAGCGTGCAGAAAGTTCTACGCTGACTTATGTGAAATCACAGATTTGCAACATAAAAGATGAAAGGTTCAGGATGGTCACTTATTTTCTTTCTGTTAATAAATTGGGTCAATGGACCCATTATCCGCCCACTAACAGATAATGTGTATTTGTTAGTCTGGATAATTACAGTTAATTAGAGGATATTTATCTCCTAAGTGTTTGAGGTAAATACATCTTTATCTCCTAAGAGTTGGAGGTAAAGCCAGTCTCTAATTGTATCTCTATATAAAGGCTAGAGATATCCCAATAAATAAAGGAAGTCATAGCAATAATCCCTCTCTCTATAGCACTCTCTCTAGAGCAATCACCAAGCTCTAGGATTTGGTTCGTGGACGAAGAACTCGACTCTAGTAGCCGTTTTCGTACCTGCGAAAAAGATCAAGCGTGTTGGAGGCTCGTAACAACAAGGATCCTACGTCGGAATTTTCGAAGACTTCGTACGGTATGTTTTCGAACCCATTACGTGTTACGTGGTAGCACGATGAATGTTGTAATCGTTTCAACATTGGTATCAGAGCATGATTACTTGTTGATTCGCCTTTAACATGCTAGATTAAATAATGTGCATGTTACGATTTTTTCCGGATACATGAATGAGACCCATTATTAAAATTTGAAATTTATTGAGCATGTTTTTCTGAAAAATAATTAGATGTTTTTGTTCTCCTATGGTTGAGGATGAACTCCATAAAATTTTGTGATTTTTGGATGCATGATTTGTGAGAAATCACGATTTTATTTTTCAAGAAAACTGTGGTTTTTTCGAGTTTTGGGACTCAAATTCGGAGTATGATATTCTGTTTTTATCATGATCGGTTGGTACATAATTAATCTATGTTGTATAAGCTTTCCAACGATATATCGTACGCATTATTTGGCTTAAAAACGAGAGAGATATGGCATCCCGAAGTTGGCATCGCGACATGGCGGCGCTGAAAAAATTAGGGTTTTCCTACGAAGATGATGAACAGTGCACAAACCCTGACACGTGTCACGCGCCGGTTGAGCCACGCGCTAAGTCACACGCCACTCGCTGACACGCGCCCCACGCGCCGAACGTGAGCCAAGCCACGCCCTGGAGCCGCGCACACGCATCCACGCGCCAGCCGTGGCTGAGCCCAGGCGTGCAACGCGCCCACGCGCCAGCAAGGCGTCGTCGACGAGCCCACGCGCTCCACGCGCGCGTGCTCCCACGCGCCTGCTCCAAGAATCTTCTGCGCTGTCCCACGCGCACGGCGGCGCGTGGAGGCGCGTGCAGGCTAGTTTTTGGCCGGTGATCGTCACCGCCGGCGAGTGGAGCCTTGTCATGCCTTCTGAAAATTTTCAATGGTGCTGAATTACCTTTATACCCTCTGTGTGTGTTCTGTTTAATTTTTAAACGACTTTTTCTATGAAAAATTAACTTTAAAATTTTGTTTTATACACACAGAATTTTTATTTAATTTCAGAGGGCATATTAAGGATAAATTTACTGTTTGCCAATTTTTTAGGATTTATCTCTCAGTTTTTGGTCATTTGTGAGTATTTTTGTGGTACTTTTGTGGTTCCCAAAAATACGAATAATGCGTAAATATTATTTTTTGCACTTCGTGAGTAGCAATAAATATTTTTGGAGAGTTATATGACATAGATAAATTATGTCTAATTTGTTACATGCTTGCCTTGATTTGTGTTATGGTTTAAATATACTTTTGAGGTATATTTGTTGGGTTTTTGGTAAATCCACACTTTTAAACCATTTATATTTTCAAGGCCCTTGTCGCCCGTTTTCCTTGGGAGGAGAATGTGGCCTATTCATCCATTTTATTACCCTTTAACTTCTTATTTGAGCATGCTAGTTTTAGGTTAAATGGATGGATATTAGATTGGCATTCTAAAGAAACTTATGTTTTATGTGTTTACTCTTGTTTTAAGAAAATTCTTTTGAGAATAATGTGCTGTGCGGCATCTCCATTTGTTTTATTGGAGTAGTTTGTAGTAGGATTCTCAAAGATGTTGTATTCTGCTATTTCCCTGTATATTTCGAGAAAGCCTTGTACGGGGATGTAATTTCGCACGCACATTATTCAAACCAGAATTTTCTTAGCATAAGTTATTAGAATGCCAATAGGGCTCAATGGAGTCCTTGCAAATTTAATTGCATGGTGCAATTTTATATTGTTCTAAATTATCATGTGGATGATTTATTATATTGTGGCTTATATGATGATGAAATTTATTGCGAAAAATTACTTGAAAAATATTTTTCCCAACTCACATACATGGGAGATGATTACGAGCTTAGCAGATTTTCGATTTCATGATGTGAGGAAGGATTATGTTTTTCATTTGAATTTTTTGAAATAAAAAATAAGGATGTATAATTAATGTCTTTTCCTTGCGCAATCTAATGTAGTGAAAATAATGGCCACCAAAAATGTCATAGCTGATCTCGTTAAGGGTGAGAAACTTAACGGAGATAATTATGACGTTTGGCACAAAAAGATGAAATTCATGCTGAACGAACAAGAGCTCGAGGAGCACTTGACCAAGGAGATGGTCGCGCCAACTGAGGCGCAACCCCTAAGAGACCACACTGCCTACCAGAAATGGAATCAGAAAGATCGTAGTGCGCGCTACACCTTGTTGAGCAGCTTGCAAAATGATCTAATCGGGCAGTATGATGAACTTCCAACTTGCAAAGCTTTATGGGATCAGCTCAAGTTTTCTTTTGGTGGAACCTCAACTACGCGGCTTCGTAGCCTTGTGATTAAGTTTGAGGAGTACACAAAAGACCCTAAACATACCATGAGTGAACATCTAAGGATGATGTCCAATATGATTGGTAAGCTAAGGGATGCTGGCCATGCGCTCACAGATGAGCAGCAAGTCAGAGCTGTCATAAGGTCCCTTCCTGCCTCGTGGGCCAATATGAAACAGATATTGACCCACAGTGAAAACATCAAGAACTTTTCTGATGTTTCACAGCATGTCATCCTTGAGGACGAGACTCGAGATACTGACAAGACCCTTGCTTATGTCGCCCAAGGGGGATCGCGCAATGCAAATGGCAAGCGCGAAAGACAAAGTAAGAAAGGTAAGAAAGGCGAGGCTAGCACTTCTGCGCCAAAGGAAGGAAAAATGAAGAAACGCAAGAGAGGAAAACGTGGTGGGAAAAAGGATCTGTCTAAAGTTAAATGCTTCAACTGTCAACAGAAAGGACACTTCGCTCGTGATTGCACTGAGCCGAAGAAGGTACTTTCAGAATCTCTCTCTCAGTTATATGTTTCCTCACATGTGATGGTTGCTCATTCCCAACCTGTGTGGTTTGTGGATACAGGTGCAACAAAACATGTAGCACGTGATCGAGAGGGGTTCGTAGATTATCACCGGATTCCAGCGGGTAGCAAACATATCTTCATGGGAAACAATAGTTCCGAAGAGGTGCTAGGGGTTGGTTCTTACCAGCTCAAGTTGCGCACTGGGCGCACATTGATTCTAGAGGATGTGCGATATGCACCCACAGTTCGGCTTAATCTACTTTCAGTTACTGCTTTATTAGACAGTGGTTTTTCCTTTATTTTTAGGGGTAATAAGTTGGACATTTTTTTGGATGATGTTTTGTTCGGACATGGTTTTCGCATGGATAGTCTTTTTCAATTGGATTTAATTGATTCTCAGTCTTCTTATTCTTATGTGGTGAATGATAATATTGTGAATGATTCTACCACCTGGCATGCAAGACTGGGCCACATAGGCCAAGATAGAATGACTCGTTTGGCTAGAGAAGGCCTTTTAGGCCCACTCGCAAAAGTCAATCTACAAACTTGTGAGGCTTGTTTGGCCGGTAAAGCATGCAGGAAGCCTTTTGGAAAGGCTGTGAGAGCAACTCAACCACTTGAGCTAGTTCACTCTGATATATGCGACCTATGAGTGTAAAGGCACGCCATGGCGCCTCTTATTTCCTTACACTGATAGACGATTATACGCGATATGGTTATGTGTATCTGATATCTCACCGCTACGAAGCTTTGGACTGTTTCAAACGCTTTGTAGCTGAGGTTGAGAATCAGAAGAGAAGAATTTAAAAACTCTTCGCACTGACCGAGGACGCGAATATTTGTCAGATCACTTCAAGAAGTTTTGTGAGAAAAAGGGGATACGCAGGCAACTTACTATTCCTAATACTCCACAACAAAATGGTGTTGCGGAAAGAAGGAATAGAACATTGTTAGACATGGTTAGGTCTATGATGGCGCAAGCAAACCTTCCTATATCTTTTTGGGGGGATGCCCTTTTGACTGCAGCCTATATACTTAATCGTGTGCCTTCACAGTCAGTCAAATCCACCCCTTATGAGCTTTGGAATGACCAAAAGCCAAATTTGGATAACTTGCGCCCATGGGGCTCAGCAGGTTATGTTCACAGTACTTCTCATAAGTATGGGAAACTAGGGCCTAGAGCAAAGAAGAGTATCTTTCTAAGGTATTCTGAAAACTCTAAAGGTTATGTAATGTATGGTGAACATCCAAATGGTGGAAGGACTGAAATAGAGTCTCGTGATGTCGATTTCATAGAGAGTGATTTTCCTAGCATTGGAGATGCGAGTAAGAATCTTGACCTCTATGAGTTAGAGGAGGTTGAACCCACTTTACCATCTTCAAGCGAAGGTGGGGAATTAGTTCCTCATCCGGTTGTCGCTGAAGATAGTGTAAGTGACCTTCAACCTAGTGGGAGTATCCCAGACAGTGGGAGCACACCACAAGGACCATTAGGTCAACAAGATTCTCAACTGCGTAGAGGTGCACGAGGAAGAGTTCCACGTCGTCGTTTTGAGATTGACGGAGAAATTCTTATGTGCACTCCAAATGATGAAGACGAGCCTACTTCTGTGGAAGAAGCCTTATCTTCATCTGCTAGAAATGAGTGGATGGCTGCAATGAAGGATGAGTTAAGCTCAATGGAAAAGAATCGAGTCTGGGAGTTGATTGACCTTCCGCCAGGGCGCAAGACTATTGGAAACAAGTGGGTTTTTAAAGTCAAACGCAAGGTAGATGGGTTAATCGACAAGTATAAGGCACGTCTTGTGGCGAAAGGCTATACCCAACTGCGGGGTGTGGACTATGAAGATACTTTCTCCCCAGTGGTGAGATTTGCTTCAATTCGCCTGATCCTAGCTATTGTCGCCCAGCAGGATTTAGAACTTTTTCATATGGATGTTAAGACTGCGTTTCTCAATGGAGAACTAGACGAAGAGATTTATATGGCTCAACCCGAGGGTTTTGAAGTCAAAGGACATGAGCGCAAAGTTTGCCGTCTCAAACGTTCTATATATGGTCTCAAACAATCGTCTAGGCAGTGGTACTTTAGGTTTCATCATGCCATTACCTCTATAGGTTTTGAAATGATTGAACAAGACCATTGCGTTTACGTAAAACGATCCAAGAAAAATATTCTAATCCTTTCTTTGTATGTGGATGACATTCTTTTAGCTGGGAATGACATGAGTTCCATTGTCGCCACTAAGCAGTGGTTGTCCTCAACTTTTGAGATGAAGGACATGGGAGAAGCTAATTATGTGCTCGGAGTTAAAATCATACGTGATCGTCCAAAGAGACTTCTCGGTTTGTCTCAAGAGACATATATCAAGAAGGTCATTGAACGATTCCGTATGCATAACTCAAAACCCATAGACACTCCAATGGACAAGGCGTGTACTTTAACAACAGACCAATGCCCAAAGAATGATGAGGAAAAGAATCGGATGTCCAAAGTGCCTTACGCGGCTGCAGTTGGGAGTCTGATGTACGCTATGTTGTGTACGCGTCCAGACATCTGCTTTGCCGTTGGAATGGTGAGTCGTTATCAGAGTAATCCTGGACCCGCTCATTGGAATGCGGTGAAGAGGATCCTTCGATACTTGCGTGGAACCGCTGATCTCGTCCTGTGTTATCATGGTGGAGACTTGAGACTGAGAGGATACAGCGATGCTGATTGGGGCGCTGATAGAGATGAGCGCATATCCACTTCGGGTGGAGCTATCTCTTGGTGCAGCAAGAAAAAGTCTTGCATCGCCCTATCCACGATAGAGTCGGAGTATGTTGCTTGTTCAGCAGCAGTCCAGGAAACTGTTTGGTTGAGGTCATTCTTACAGGCTCTAGGGGTTACAGCTCATGCAGATGAGTCTGTCACTGTTCACTGTGACAATACAGCTACCCTAGATTTTGTAACGGACCCCAAATATCAAACACATAGGCCTTCGTTATCACTTCATTAGAACTTTAGTTGCGCAAGGAGAGGTGTCCATGAAACATATACCTACTGGCAGAATGGTGGCTGATCCTTTGACCAAGCCCATTGCTAGAGATGTTTTCCTTTCTCACATTAGGAGTATGGGACTACGTAGGTTTTGATATGTTTATGGCATCTTATGTACTTGACATTATTTATTACATTAAATTTTCATTCCTTGATTTGAGTTTATTTTGGAATGAATGGATAATCTTTGTGATTACATATACATCCTTGTTGAGAGTGTCACCAGGCTCGAATTGACCCACTCACACGGGTAATTCACCTTGGCGCTAAGATAGCGAGCAAGATGAGACATAATTGTCTTAAGCGCCAAGTGGGCGAATAAGATGATACAGCTTATAAAGCAAACATGTCGCCTTAGTTGGAGCTAAGATGAGACCTAATAAATGTAGGTCGATCATAGAGTATCTCCACAACTCTATGTAGCCTGTTTACAGCCGAATGTGAGATTTCAGGCAGGCACTATGAGAGTGACTGGGCTGAAAAACTCAGGTTAGGCGCTTGTACAGCGACTAGACTTAGATTCGTATGGCGTATTTATTATACATTTATGTGACACGCCCTTGAGGGTTACGCCATAGCATGCAAATCATACTGCATGTGCTAAATGCAGACCGACAGTGGGAGTGACGAATGAATCCCTGCTTCGTCACTGTGTGAGCCACTTGGATCAAAATTTTTGATCATATATGGTACCCTTTTCACCTTAGACTATGTCATGAAGAGGATACTCAATGTCGCTACTTTAGCATGTACCCTTGGATCATGGATGATGCGGTCTCGCGGGGCATGTCTAGGAAAGCGGTTGGGTCTAATTGGAATGACATGAGGGCTTTGGGAAGAAAGTTCAATATTACATCATGTTGTGTGATTCATAGCCCGGGCGACTTTGTCGATTTTCGTTTCGATATGAGTCATGAATACATAACATATGAGAGGTTTAACACTGCTCATTATGAGGGATTTGAGAGTGTTTAATCTGGTGTAGTTGAACTATCTGGGGTACATACGAGATTTATTGGAGTGATGTATTGTGTTAGTTTGGTGATAACTTAATACAATACTCCTCAACTGGACATCCTTTCTCGTAGGTCGCACGTTCCATTTCCTGTATGAGGAGATGAGTGGACGAGAGATAAAGAGGGACTACGATTTATTTGCCCTGTGTGTGGGCGAGTGGGAGCTGTTAATAAATTGGGTCAATGGACCCATTATCCGCCCACTAACAGATAATGTGTATTTGTTAGTCTGGATAATTACAGTTAATTAGAGGATATTTATCTCCTAAGTGTTTGAGGTAAATACATCTTTATCTCCTAAGAGTTGGAGGTAAAGCCAGTCTCTAATTGTATCTCTATATAAAGGCTAGAGATATCCCAATAAATAAAGGAAGTCATAGCAATAATCCCTCTCTCTATAGCACTCTCTCTAGAGCAATCACCAAGCTCTAGGATTTGGTTCGTGGACGAAGAACTCGACTCTAGTAGCCGTTTTCGTACCTGCGAAAAAGATCAAGCGTGTTGGAGGCTCGTAACAACAAGGATCCTACGTCGGAATTTTCGGAGACTTCGTACGGTATGTTTTCGAACCCATTACGTGTTACGTGGTAGCACGATAATTGTTGTAATCGTTTCAACA
>JAVXUP010005100.1:0-22434 GCA_033070095.1 Escallonia herrerae | reverse complement strand
TATGTAAAGTGTCGGCTTCAAGACGAGCCAGACTTGGGGGAGGTAGAGTTACTCCTTAGGGAAGAATTCTTTGCAAACTTAGAGGAGATGTATTTTGGAGGTTAAGCAGATAGTTTTGAATGCTAAAACTTGATCCCATGGATGCTATTCTTGCTCCCCCGGACGCCTGGATCTTCTCCGCATAGTTCACAAGATTGGAAGAGTTTTAACTGACAGTTTGAAACGACCAAATAACCCGCATCATCTTGTTTTTCTTTTGAAAGGCTTACTTTATTGGTTTTGTAGGGCTTTCTTTAGCTTCTTTGGTAGTTATCGAGCCTGCAAGATCTCTTACTCTGTAGCAGATGATCGTATGTACATTTTTGTGATTTTTTTTTGACTTTGCCCTAGATTAGTACCAGCAGAGGGTCTAATGCTAGTTGATATGAGGGTAGTCCGCAAGTGGTTTTTACGGCCTTTACTATGCCTTGTTAGCATACATTTTGAGTTCTCTACACCAAGTAAAGTTATTATATTTATATTATTATTATTATATTTATATTTTTACCCTTGACCAATGAAGTTTCCTTTTTTGGACTCTAACTCAAAACAAAAAACACAGGCACATGAAAACCTAAACAAATGGAAGTACGTATAGTTAAAGTACGAGTGCACGACATACTGAAATTAAAAGTTAACTTAGAACCCAAGTGGCTGTGGTCCTTATCACTGAAAATGGTTCGTCTTCCCACAAACAAGTGAAGATCATTCAAGCTCACGGGAAAATCAATGCATGTGAGTGGGTGCCCTTATCAAGATGGACCGTTTCTCTGGCATGAAGTTTCAAAAGTTCTGCTTTACCGACGGAACCGGGGCGGACCACCCACCTGATCGGTGGGGGCCATCTCCCCCCTCCCCTTCCCCCTTTGGAAAATTTTCTTTTTGATATATAGATAATGCATAAATATATTTAAATAAATGGCTAATTACACCTATGTCCCTGAGGTTTGGGGGTAATTACACTCAATGACACAAAATTTTAAAATGTAACACTTATGTTTATCGACAAACGGAACCCTAAAAATCTTAACGGTTTTAATGAAAAGACTGTATTGCCCCTGAGTTAGAACCTTATTTTTTTTAATGCCATTACTTCATTAAAAAAAGACTTTTTATTTCATCTTTACTTTACTCTTAACCCCACCCCACCCGTCATCTGCATCCCCCTTCCCCGTCACCCACCCACACATTCTTCCTCCCCTTCCTCGGCGCCACACCCCGCCTCCCCCTTCCCCGTCACCCACCAGCCCCTTCTTCCTCCCCTTCCCCGGCGCCGCACCCCATCTGCCTCCCCCTTCCTGGCCACCAAGACTTCCCTTCGCCCACCCATTCGGTAGCCACCTCTGTTAGACCACGCCCCCTCCCTTAACCAACCCCGTCGCAACGCCGCAGAGTCGAAGGTTGGTCTTAACCGTGGTGGTCAAACAGGATGAAACCCGAAGTCGTGGTGGTTGTAAAATTCCAGATCTGCTTGTGTCGTTCTAGAACCATTTTTTCCGATGTGGTCGGCGACGATGGTCATCCTCCGGCGACCGGTGGATCTGGTCGACGGGTTAGATCTTAATCGTGGCCTCAACCAACCCCGCGCAACGCCACAGCGTCGAAGGTTGGTCTTAACCGTGGTGGTCAAACAGGATGAAACCCGATCTGCTTGTGTCGTTCTAGAACCATTTTTTTCGATGTGGTCGGCGACGATGGTCGTCCTCCGGCGACCGGTGGATCTGGTCGACGGGTTAGATCTTAATCGTGGCCTCAACCAACCCCGCGCAACGCCACAGCGTCGGAGGTTGGTCTTAACCGTGGCCTGGTTTGCTGCGGGTTAGATCTGGTCGACGACGATGGTCGTCCTCCGGCCGTCTTCTTCACTGGACCTGTTGTGCTGTAAACGAAATGGCCTGTGTTTCCGACGACCGATTCAGCAAAAATTTACTTTTGTAAATTGTTAGATTTTATAAATGTTTGAATTTTATGGACATGCAACTGAATGTAAGATCATAAATTAGGGATTAATTTGAGAATTAGTGTTTGTAAACTCTAATTTAAAAATCTTAATTTTTAAATTAGAGTTTCAAAAATCTTAAAGAATTAAGATTTGTTATCCTAATTTAAAATTTATAAAAATTATTCAAGATATATTGTACAGGGGCAGTATTGGCATTTTTAAAATACAAAATGATGAACATTATATTTTTTGGATGGAACCCTAACGGATGGATACGGGTGATACATTTGAAACATTTTTGGTCACGGAATGTTACATTTTGAAACTTTATGTCCTTGAGTGTAATTACCCCCTAACCTCAGGGACATATGTGTAATTAGCCCTTAAATAAATTACAAAAATGCCATTAGAATAATTAATTTAAAATTTATTTTGTTGTGTTGTTTACTCTTCGTATCACCGGTCATCATATATTTGTCTTTCTCATTTCCTTGCTCAATCATCACTCTTCTAAATTCTATATTTTAAAACTTCATATTACAAAAAAAGAAAGAAAAGAGTAGGTCAAGGTTAGTTCCTTTTTTTTTAGTTTAAATTTTTATATATATGTTAACTTATATGTTATTATTGTACTCATACAACTGATAATAACACTAGTAAATTATTTCGTGTAACTTTAGTAGTTTGTTATTACTAATCTTACTAAGTTAAATAAATCACTTTAAATATTAAAATTATATGATTAGTAATCAAATTGAGCAGCTATTTTGTATGTATTGATATTAATTACATTATGTTTTTAATTTGTTATGTTTTATTTTATGTAAACTTGAACCTTTTAAAATTATTTTAAGTGAGTTATTAAATTATTTTTTTTAAACTCCCGCGATTATAATTTCTGGATCCGTCCCTGTTCGGATGCAGAACGTGACTTGATTACGGTGCAATTTGCCTTTTCATCAAAACAAAGAACACAAAGGGGGTACAATTCACGTTGGACCAAAAGACGACCAAAATAAACTGCTACATATATAAAGTACTATTTTCTTCCCTTTATTCGCCGTAAGACGACCCAGAAATATAAAAAACTACGAGCGACTCTCTCTCCCTCTCTCACTTTGTTCATCTCTCTCTGGGCGTGCGTGTGTAAAACCCTAACACCCAAAATCAAATCCCACTCCCCACCAATCTCTCCTTCTTCAATCCAACTCCTCTTCTCTCGTTTCCCCTCTACTCCCCGATCTTCTGACCAATCAATTCCCTCCAAAACAATCCCATTTCCCCACTTCCCCCCTCTCTCTCTAACACCTAATCTACAATCTGTCTTTTCGAGATCTCCCTGCTTGTGGGTCTTCCTTGTTCTGTGGAAAAAGATTCATTGACAAAAGGGTTTTGGCAAGAAAGTGGGCAAAAAGCAAGGCTGGCGGGTGTGGAGGTCAGGTGATGGCGGATCCGCCAGGTGTCCGCCAAGAATTGGTGCTCGATTCGGCCTCCGTTTCATCAAGATCGTTAGGGTTAGAGTTAGGGTTAGGGTTTGGCTTGGAGAGCAATTGTGGAGTTGAGAAAGAGTGGAAAGCATGCTGAGCGTGCTGCGGGTGCACCTCCCTTCCGACATCCCGATTGTGGGCTGTGAGCTTGCACCATACGTCCTCTTGCGCCGTCCTGATAAGTCTCACGGCAGCGAAGATGTGCCTGAGTCTTCGCCCCTCGAAGGACACTTCTTGAGATACAAATGGTAAAAGAACCTTGCCTGTGCCACTATAAATAATGCTGTGTTAGTCAGTTGGGTGTTTGATTTGACTCTTGTAAAGCAGATTTTAGTTGGAAAATTAAGTAGTACTCTGCACTGAGTTTCTATTTTTATGCGTTGCATATGTTCGTGTAGTTAGTTGTGAGAATCCATATGCTAAGAAAATCTGTGTGAGGAGTCTCTTTATTGGACTGCTATCTTTTTACCCCTTTGTATTTGCCAGAAGGAACGCTATTTGTGAGCGTTTGTTACACTTGGTCCCTCTAGCACTATTTACTATTATCTTGCTGTCATTTAGAGGGATATTAGATCTCCGAAGAGATTATATATTTAGATAGCATATAGATATGACCTCTGACCTGACGGTTTCTTGCATCTAGTTCGAGGTATTATAGTTTTATTGGACTGCTATCTTTTTACCCCTTAGTATTTGCTACAAGGAAGGCGATTTGTGAGCGTCAGTTAAACTTGGTCCTGTTAGCACTATTTACTATTATCTTGCTGTCATTTAGAGGGATATTAGAATCTCCAAAGAGATTATATATTTAGAGAGCGTAGAGATATGAACTCTGACCAGGCTGTTTCTTGCATCTAGTTCGAGGTATTATAGTTTATATGATCAGCAACTGGTTGTTAGCATAAAAATGTGTTCAGCAGCTGGTTGGACTTGTGAGCTTGGCAAAGTGACGCTTCCCTGATCGATAGGACTGTGGTGTTGACCTTCTCCATGAAGATGATCCACTTGGTTTATACACCTGGGAGGATGGGGAGTCTGCTTATGCAATACAAGTAGAGAGATCAAATACTACTTTTGAAAATTTAAACTGCCATATACCGTGCACCTGTTAAGTACTTTGGAATTATTGCCAGCATGCACGAGGATCTGGCAGCAGAGTGTAGGATTCTTTCATTTGATAAGCAGATCTAAAACACCAGCCTGTTTTTTTGGCTTTCCACGGTTGAGGTATTTTTCACATCCATCTTTAACACTTAACCAATGACCAAAACCTGTACATGCTTTAAGTAACTTTTATGGTATTTGATTTGATGTGATGAGAGATATGATCTACAACCTGCCTAACTCTTTATACACGTTTAATAAGAAAAACATGCAAATTTGACCAAAAAAAGAAAATTAAGAACTTTCGTAGTCTCAACATACAGGCCCACACATTTTTTATTTACGGGGTCCAATTTAATTAGCAACCAGTTGCTATTGTTTCACAAGTCAACAGAAACACAATGCAATCGGAATTAGGATACTAACTCTTCTTAGTGTCGTTTTCTGGATATTTATGGAATCTGCATTTAAACATAACCGCTGTTGTACTTTATTTTCTTTAATTATCTGTGCAGCTATTTCTATCTTGGTTTACTTTTTTTGCATCTCTGTACGATGAATGTGATGTTCTTGCGGGTTCATTACTGCCTGACAGTCACAGATGGTTAGCCACCAAACGTACTTGATTAATATTTACCAAGTTCCTTAATGCATTCATCGAATGACATGGTCCTTCAGTTTGCTATATTGTGTCCTATTTATTGCCCATATTATTCTGTTGCTGCACCGTTCTAATGGTATAAGGATCTCTTAAGACATAAAGCAAGTCTTATCCTGAAATTGGTTGTGTCATGCGACTGATTCATAAGAAGTTATGACTTCCAAAATCGGATCTGTTTAGTGTTTGCACACCTCTACCATGAATTTGACTTTCTTGAGTGTTCATCACTGCTTGACTGTCAGATGGTTATGGTTAGCCACCAAATGTAGATAAGGAATATTGGTGAATTCCTTAGTCTATTTAGTGAAGGAACGATCCTCCAGGTTGCTTTTTGTGTCCTTTTTATTACCATTATGTTGCTGCACGATCAACTTAAGTTTGCCTATGGAGTTACCTGCAATGCATAGGCTATAGTGGAACTAAATGCTGGAAAGTATCGTATGCAAATCTCTTTAAGACACTAAGAAAGTCCTGTCCTGAACTTGATTTAGGCATGCGACTGATTCGTGAGAACTTATAACCTACAAAATGGGATATGCTAGTGTTTTGTATGGGAGAAATGTGCTCCTTATATGTCATTTGCGAAATCCGAGGTTGGCATCCATGAATACCTGGTCACAAAGTGAGTGCAGTTGTCGGCATTCTGAGCATCAGCTTGTCTTCTGAGTTAGCCTCAATCTAATAGACCCATTCAAATATGTCATCTTTTAGTTTGTAGCACTTCATATGGGTTGGTAAACTTCGACTTTCTTTAAGTCTTGTGTATAGAATAGTATTAGGACATTTATTTGAGGTTACGGCAAATGCTTGACATTCAAATTTCAACCGTCTGTTCCCTGAGGAATACTTGCACAATGCCTCTGCCATTGCGGGGTCCACGAGGGTGGATGTACACAGCCTTAACCCACTATTGTGGAAAACTCTTTCTGTTTTTTGAACCCGTGATCACGCCGAACAACTTTTATCGTAGCGCTCACCATCACGCTGAGAAGTACTTCTGTATATGACTTACCACTTTTTTCAGTCCTGGAGTTGGTCTATAACATTCAGATTTTTATCCATTTTGGTGTGCTTCGCAGGTACCGCATTCAAAGTGATAGGAAAGTTGCTATTTGCAGTGTCCATCCATCTGAGCAAGCCACATTGCAGTGCCTAGGTTGCGTCAAGGCCAAAATACCTGTCGCCAAAAGTTACCACTGCTCTCCCAAATGCTTTTCAGATGCATGGCAACACCATCGTGTTCTGCATGAGCGTGCTGCTAGTGCTGTAAATGAAAATGGAAATGAGGACGACGAAATGTTTGGTGGTCGCTACAATAACGCAGCAGCCGGAGCAGTCAATGCAACCTTAGCTACATCGCAACCAAGTGCTAACCTCTCAAATGGCGCAGCACCTTTATATCCTGCGGCAGTTGCACAGAGGAATGGTGGTGAAACATGGTTTGAAGTTGGGCGCTCCAAAACTTATACACCTACAGCTGATGATATTGGGCATGTCCTTAAATTTGAGTGTGCTGTCGTAGATGCAGAAACTAAACTAACTGTGGGACATGTGAACACTCTATTGACATCCCGCGTCATTCCTGCTCCATCCCCTACTCCCCGTAAACTGATCCCAGTTAGTGGAGTTGATGTGCCGGGGCATATGGAAGATGGTCGTATTTCTTCAGGAACTTTTACTGTGCTCTCCTACAATATCTTATCCGATGCATCTGCTACAAATGAATTGTACAGTTATTGCCCTTCATGGGCTCTTTCTTGGCCATACCGCAGGCAGAATTTGTTACGAGAGATAGTAGGCTACCGGGCAGACATTGTTTGTCTTCAAGAGGTACATAAGTACCCTTGACATCTATGGTTTGGCACATTGTGATTGTGGTTCTGTCTTGTTTAACTTCATTGTAGAATGGTTTTTCTTCACAGTCCTACAACTGTTTTTGAGAGCTAGCATGAGTTTTAGTTAGTATTGTAATATGGAAATTGAAAACCTTTTAGTACTGAAAGAAAGAGATGATGAAGTAGGTGTAATTCTGTAACATTGTATCCCAGTTAGTGCACATTTTGAAGTTTGATGCAATCTAATGTACTGAAAATTATGACTAGTAGACCATGACAACCGGTTTGTTTTGTGGATGAACTTTTTGCATAAAATTTGATGGTTTTGTGGGTTGAATATGTCATTTTCTTTAGCGGTTGAGCCTTGACGCAACAGTTAATTTTGTCCAGTTTGACCTGACAGTACTGTACCTTACTTTTTCTGCATTAGCACATAGCATCTTAACACAGAAGCTTCTGTTGCTTGTTAGCTTCACGCTGTGTTTGTCTATTAGTTTCTTGACGTTGTAATTTATGTGTACTTAAAAAGTATGAACAGCACTTGCCTGCTAATTAGAGCTTCTTATTTTCAGGTTCAAAGTGATCATTTTGAGGAATTTTTTTCCCCTGAGCTGGACAAACATGGATATCAGGCTCTTTTTAAAAGGAAAACTTCAGAGGTTGGTTAATGGAAGATTACATGACTGGCAAAGTAGTATATGCTATGTTGTGTTGTTAAGCGATGCTTTGTTGATGATGCTTGCAGGTTTTTAGTGGTAGTGCTCAAACAATTGATGGCTGTGCTACATTTTTTCGCAGAGATAGATTTTCACATGTCAAAAAATATGAGGTGGGGAGTTGGGCTAAGTATGCAGTTGTGCCTTTAAAAGTACCACACCCTAATGGTTGTATCATTGCCTGCAGGTTGAGTTTAATAAAGCTGCCCAATCTTTAACTGATGCTTTGGTCCCTAGTGCTCAGAAGAAGACCGCCCTAAATCGGTTGGTCAAGGTAACTTTGTTTATCTTTCCTTCCTCCAGATCTTTGCTTGCTTGTTAGCGTGTTAGGCCTCATGGTTACTATTTTTTATTTAATAGGACAATGTCGCTCTGATTGTGGTTCTAGAAGCAAAGTTCAGCAATCAGGGGGTTGACAATCCAGGGAAGCGGCAGCTTGTTTGTGTGGTAAGGATCTAGCAAAAGGTTCTGCGTAAGTTTTACTGTTCATTTGGGATAGAAATCTTAGGATTCTTTCTTTGGAACCGTGATACCTCTACAAGAGTCTGGTCCTTATGTCTTTGTTTTGTAAATTCCAACACTTGGGTACACGCGGATGCTTTTTTAATCTGTTTTCTTCCCTCATATATGTCAGTATGCATTTACATGCTATAAAAAGTAACCTGTTTTTCTTTAAATGCGAAAATTTAGTATTGTTCTGCATCTATCAGCGTTGGCATGCTTCTTCTCCCTCCTCCCTCCTCCTCTCCTGGTGCACTGAAGTCCCCAGTCCTCTATTTGCCTTCATCTCCTGTTATTATTCAATGTTAGATACTGAAATCCGGTCAAATGTTACCAGATTTTGATGTACACCTTCACCTTGTTTTCTTTATTCATCATAATTTCTTGCCATCTGCATGGCTGTATTATCTTATGGCCTTATCGAGTATGTCTTGATTATGTGAGTGTTGTATTATACAACCATTTCATTCTTTGTTTTTTCTCTTACTTTCTCTTTTTTTTTCTTTCGTTCCACTTTGGATCTCCATTCTTTGGAGCATGCAATGGTCTAACATTCCAAACACCCCACCCCTCCCCCCTCTTCCTGTTGAGTTCAGGCAAATACGCATGTAAATGTCCACCAAGATTTGAAGGACGTGAAGCTTTGGCAGGTTCTGTCCGAAGCCCATATGTTTCTTTTAAAGACTTTGTAATTGCAAGTGCTATCTTAACGTTTTACATCGTGCTTGCTTATCTCATCAGGTTCACACACTCTTAAAAGGATTAGAAAAGATAGCTGCAAGCGCTGACATCCCGATGCTGGTGTGTGGGGATTTTAATTCGGTTCCTGGAAGGTGTGTGAGATTTTCTTTTTATGATTATACGGTCACTAACTGTTATGCTTTGGGCTGTAAATGATGCACGTGAGTCATCAATTACTGTTCTGAATTTGATAGTTTTGATGTGCTGTTAAACTTGAATTCAGTGCTCCTCATGCCCTTCTTGCAATGGGAAAAGTTGATCCAATGAGTTCAGAGTTAGCAGTAGACCCGCTTGGAATTCTGCGCCCTGCTACCAAATTAACGCACGCACTGCCATTGGTAAATTATATTAGATATTTCTGTCTAAATTATCTTTACATTGGTAGAAGAAAGTGTTTGAACGCATTTCTTTGCTTGTGGCGGTTGACCGCACTTTAAATGTTACAGGTCAGTGCTTATTCATCTTTTGCAAGAGTTGGCCTTGGCGGTTTAGAGCAACACAGGAGGAGAATGGATCCTGCTACAAATGAACCTCTATTTACAAATTGCACTAGAGATTTCATTGGCACTCTTGATTACATATTTTATTCAGGTTTGGTTTTTTTTCTTTTGTTGCATTTTGTTTTAACCCGCTGTTAACTTGTATACCATTTTTTACACGAGGATTTTATATAGAATTTGCCGATTGTACCACATTTTTATAGTGCATCTAATGATTTAATGAGGTTTCAGCGGACTCCTTAACTGTCGAATCATTGCTGGAGCTTTTGGATGAGGATAGCTTGAGAAAAGACACAGCACTTCCTTCTCCAGAATGGTCCTCTGACCACATAGCACTATTAGCTGAATTTCGTTGTAAACCTCGAATTAGACGGTGATGCTGTGCAGGCAAGTCTCTTTGAGTTCCCTTGGTCCTGATTTTTCTTACTGTTCATTTGCAGTGATTCTTTGTTATATGCTGTTTATTTTTTGTCACGGCCTGGCATTTTGAGCCAAAGATGGCAGAGCAATGTTGTACCCCAGTTTATCAGGCTAGTCAGTCTTAAGTAGGAATTTACACTACACGAGGCTTCCTCAAGTGATCTAGGCTGATCGCTTTCGGCTATGATTCTAGGACAGGTTTTACCATCACAACCTCGGAAAAGGACATAGGAAAGCATCATGTATCTGCATATGGTATCAACTACCCATTGAACACCCCCCCTCTTTCCCCCCCCCCCTTTTCCTCCCTCCCTTCTCTCTCTCCTCCTCTCTCTTGTAGTCTTTACTCGTTTAAACGCGGCACACAAAATCCCAAATTATTTGCAGTGCAAAAGACATGCACTCAGTAGTGGGGCACACTCTTCATGTTGAGTAATGGTAGGGATCTCAACCGTAGATGTCTAAATTGATGTCCTAAATGATGTGGCTGAACCCAGTGCATTCATTTACAGTACATCGATTATTCTAAAATTGTTAATGCCATGTCTTTTGGGAATCAATTTTTGGGACCAAGCTATCACTTTGTTAGAGTACTACTAAACTTTCTTAACTGCCTGATGTTCGTGTGCTTGCTTTTTTTTTTTTTTACTCGTGTAATTTTCTGGAGGCTTATTAATACTAATGTCTCTGCCTGCAGGTGAGACCTGAAAGTGAAATTCCGAAGATAGAGTAAAAAGGAACCAACCAGTGGATATAGAAAAGTTAATGTAAGAATAGTAGATCGGGTCCGTGTTATTTCTTGGGTATCTCCCAGTGGGATCCTTGCAATGATCTGCTTTGTATCATGCTACCTGTCTCATAGAAAAATTATGATATTGTCCTCCTCCAATTTCCCTTTTTTCAATAGAGAAATATATTTTCAGCGATAACTGTGCGCACACTCTCTCTCTTCAAAGCCCCCAAAATCCCGGAAGAGGACAGAAGAAATCCGGATTGTATTTCAGTTGGAATTGCCATTAAGGTGCAAGGAATGTAGATGATCACTTTTTGCTCTTTGAACAAAGCTTAAATGTTCTTCAAGCAAGGTATGGAAATTTCATCTCCAAAAGAAATTTAGTAGTCAGATGTTTATAGATTCGAAACTGCATTAGTCATTCAAGTGCTGCTAGTCTTTTCAGTGACAGGAGCCCCCCATTCGCGAGTAGTACAGTACGCAGTTGGACGTCTCAAGGTTATTTTGAAGGAGGAGCTGTCACAATGAAATAATCTTATTCTTGTGCGTGGCTTTTACTGTTAGTGACTTTTTGCGGATCCACCATCTAGACTAGTTAGAGTTGGCTACATTGATTGTGGTTCCTCTCCCCTATCAAAGTGCATGTTCTTCAATAGTTCTAGCAATCAAGTCTCGTCTCACTATTATTGCCTCTTCCCATGTTATCTTTTTGTTTAGCCCTGCCTGGGTTCACCCCATCAACTAGGCACAAATTACTTTTTTCTTGTGGATATCCCTCATTTTTCATGTGTTCTCTCCTCATGGTGGAACCTCTGCTCAGTTGTAGAGATCTTCATTTCTTAGCTTTGCTTGTTTGAAAGCGCATCCACCCTAAGTATGCGCATTTCAGCTACAGTAATCTTATGAGTATAGTGGTTCTTAGCTGCCCAAGATTCCAATTCATACAACATTGCTGGTCTCACTGCCGCCCCGGGGTACTTACCCTGTTTAGAGAAATAATACGATCACACAGCACATACAGTAGAAGCAGGCCTTCAGTTTGGCCTTGTTAGAGGAATAATATGATCACATAGTACATCTTCTTTAATGCCTCCCTCTGTTTGCTCTTACAGATCCATGATGCCTAAACATATCTTTTTATTCTTGAATCCAACCTATGTTTACCTCATTCTTGAATCTAGCGTGACTAAAGCTGCAGGCCAAGTAGTCCGTCTCAGTCCTGCTTAATTGGAAGCCTTAGGATTCCATAGTAATTCTCTCTGACTTAACATCTAATCATATTTGTAAGCATTTGGATTCTACAGTTCGGGTTGAAAAGTACTGCTGCTGCTTCAATGGCATTAGACCAGCAGGTATTGGTAGAAACTATTTAGGTACCAACGCGTATGCACTTGACGGGGGTAGACCTACAGGTTTGTCGCCCAAGCAGGTACTGGTAGAAATTAGTGTGCACTTAGCAGCCTAGCTTTCCACACATTGCATATGCTTTTACCATCAAAGAACGGTGGTGGAGCATTTTGATTTCCAGAGAAACGTGTTGGTCCATGTTACGCCACCGCTGTTGGCGGCCAACCCACAACCACCATAATGTATCTGCTGCCCCATCAAATTCGACCACCCACAATTCATATGTATACGCTTATCTCTGCGGCCATCACCTCCTTTCTCGACTGTCGCATCATTATACACTACCCATCATTACTAACCGCAGTACCAACCGCAGCACCGTTACTGAAACCCACCACTATAAAGTCGTTCATATACCCACCACTGCCATCAATTTTTACCATACAAGAGCCTTAGATCCGTTCTTCGGATCTATTCGGATCTAAGGCTAAGCTTCCATTCCATGGCACATATATACTTTTGAATCATAATTAGCCCATAGATTGGATACAACTTTTACTTCCAAAAAGCTGCGAATGATGCCTTCGGTTGAAAGGCTAGGCCAGAAAAACGGTTGGGTTTAGGTAAAATTTAGTATTATTATGCATTTATGAAATAACCTCAATCGATACCCTCTTCGGTACCTCACCTTTGTCGCTTAAGATTCAAAGGTGGCGCTACAATAAGTATTATTCGCTAAAAATTGATAAATAGTGCGATCTGACCGTCCATCCCGAAGGGATAGACGGCCCAGATCGCGTATTTTTGCGGCCCTGTTAGTGGTCCGCTACACTGTCTAGCGGACGGACCTTTTTACCATTTTACCCCTGCTCCCCCCTCCGCTACACTGTCTAGTGGACAACATAATTGGGCTCACGTTGACAGCCAAAATGTCGTCCGCTAGACAGTGTAGCGGACCACTGACAGCGCCGCAAAAATACGCGATCTGGGCCGTCCATACCTTCGGGATGGACGGTCAGATCGCGCTAGCAAGATCTCCCGGGATGGACGGCCCAGATCGCGCTAGCAAGATCTCCCATTTTGCTAGCGCTATCAACGGATCAGCTCCATATATATATATATATATATATATATATATATATATATATATATATATATATATATGGGAGCTGATCCATTGATAGCGCTAGCAAATGGAGTTAAGTTGCTAGCGCGATCTGACCGTCCATCCTGAAAGATGGACGGTCCAGATCGCGCCTTTTTCCAAAACTGGTTCCCGTCCGCCATACTGTCTCGCGGACGGGAGTTTTACCTTTTTGCCCTCCTCCCATGTCCGCGAGACTGTCTCGCGGACGCCTTTCTGTTCCTGACATGTGTCAGGAAAAAGGCGTCCGCCATACTGTATGGCGGACGATCTCTAGGCTGACACATGTCAGGGCCTGTCCCCTCGGTCGCCTATAAAGTCTCGGGCGTGAGCCCCGAGAACTGATCCCCTTGGTATCTGTATGGCGTCAACAGTGTCCCTTGGTATCTGTAGCGGACGGCGTCCCTTCGTCAACTCTCTCCTGCTATAAATATTTAATCAGATCGGGGTATATATATTATTGTAGCGGACGGTGTCCCCTCTCTCGAACATCTAACCTAAAGCCGCTACCCCATCTACGGCGACTCACATCTCCGGTCACCCACATCTCCGCCGACACCACCGTCCTCACCTCAACGACGATCTCGATGGCTTCTGGATCGGAGACCACCTACGCCTACGATTATATTGGCAACTTGCACCTGGTAGGCAAACACTTTTTCAAAGTCATGATGCCGGGATTTGAGCATGAACTTGTAGGCTATCCCTCTTTCTCTTTCTCTTTCTCTGTATTTTCGTGTGTTAAAAGTTTGATCTTTTGTTTTTCTTAACCAAAACTAACCTATTTTTTGTATTTTGTGTTTGGTAGGACATACCGGAAGCATTTACCAATCAATTTACAACAATTCATGATAGTGCAAGATTATATAGCCGCAAGGGGGCATGGCAGGTTGAAATCAAGCTGAAGCCCGGCCGATCCCAAAAAAAGGAATTCGCAGAGGGTTGGAACGTCTTCGTGCGCCAGCATGGCCTCGAACTCGGGGACTTTGTAGTGTTCGAACACCTTGGGTGGTGGGATTTTCAAGTTGTAATCTTTGAACGGAGCGCTTGTGAAAAGCTTTCGTACCCCATTTGTGAACCATAGTTTATTATAATAAAAATATTTATGTTCTTGTTTATTATGTTTTCAAATTTTTTCTTGGTTAATTGTGCCTTTTTTTGTTGCCTCGATATATTGATATATTGAGATCGTTGATTATGAATTGTACA
The DNA here is from genome assembly GCA_033070095.1 of Escallonia herrerae. Classification (NCBI taxonomy): domain Eukaryota; kingdom Viridiplantae; phylum Streptophyta; class Magnoliopsida; order Escalloniales; family Escalloniaceae; genus Escallonia; species Escallonia herrerae. The sequence goes on along the minus strand of JAVXUP010005100.1, from coordinate 8,055 downwards.
TTATTTTTTGGAAAATTTGAGATTGTTGATTCCGTCGCTAAAACAAGTCTTTGGGCGTCAGTTTATTAAAATAGCATTAACGTACTATGTCGCTAAAACAAGTCTTCGGGCCAATTTATTTCAATTTATTAAAACTGCATTACGGGCGCCAATTTATTCCAATTTATTACATTACGCCACATTGTATAGTTCTATATATATAGCGGATATAAGGGGCCCTCCGCTTAGGCCGGGTTCGGGAAGGTCGGGAACTAAATGTCTGGTCCGTGCCAACCATTTTCTGCGGTAAGTATATCCGCGATACTATATAGCGGACAGTTTGGACTAAGTGTAGAAAAAACTAAGTGTTGGAGAGGTGGAAGTAAGTGTAGAAGAAAAAACTAAGTGTAGAAAAAACTAAGTGTAGAAGAAAAAACTAAGTGTAGAAAAAACGAAGTTTTGGAGAGGTGGAACAAAGTGTAGAAGAAAAAACTAAGTAATGGTTTTCTGTGGGGCCGTCCGCTACATAGTATAGCGGACGTAGAGAACACAACCAAAAACATTCTGCGGGGCCGTCCGCTACATAGCATAGCGGACGTAGAGAACACAACCAAAAACATTCTGCGGGGCCGTCTGCTATACTATGTAGCGGACGTAGAGAAGACCAGCAAAAAAATGTGTCGTCCGCTACATAGTATAGCGGACGTAGAGAAAACTACCAAAAGTCTAGCGTCCGCGATACTATATAGCGGACAAGGAACAGACCCGCGATACTATATAGCGGACGGCAAATATATATTGTCTAGCGGACAGCAAATATATATATTCAAACCCAAAAGAAAGTCCCCCTATAACTTCTACACTCTTCTTCTCCCCGTGTTCTTCCTACTCACAAATATTCCCAGCGGCGTTGGCAAGCAGATCTGCGCAATTTCTTCATAAGAGCAGCTTTAATCCCCCCCTAATAGATCACGTAAGTTCACAAAATCAATCCTTTACATGTTTCTAATCTATAGTTGTGATCAATATTGCGTTTTATGCGTGGTTTTGATTATGCATTGAGCATGTGCTAGCGGTGATGAGGATTTATATATGTATGTATTTGTTCATGTGCTAGCGTTTGTAAAATCCGATTCCATAGTTTCAGTTGCAAAAAATGGAATTTATCCCTGGACCAGAAGATCCATCCGTGTTATACGACCAAGCCAACCATATCAGTACGCTCATATGGGATGGTGGAGTAAGATACATTATTTATCAACTTTCTTATTATTACGAACGTTGTTTTACCGTTCATTTTGCTCAAATTGTATTTATTAATAATTCGTAGGAAAGAGAACTTCTCACCACCGTAGAAGTATCTCGCGAGTTCACGAGATGGACCTTGAACAATTCCCAGAAAAGCATACTGCGTGGAATTGGGTTTGGGATTTTCACGCATGGGCAGATCTTTCAACAGCTTGACCGGGCCTTGATAGGTGCCCTTGTTGAGAGGTGGAGAAGTGAAACGAATACGTTTCACTTCCCGATCGGAGAGATGACGATTACCCTAGAAGATGTAGGGTTCATCTTGGGGTTGCCGGTGACGGGGCGGCCGGTAATTGCTCCTCCGTCAGACGCAACGAATAAGAGAACAGCGCGAGACTTCTTCACTTCGATACCCCAGGATCAATTTAGCACTGGTGGTATAAAGTTGAAGTGGTTGGTAGATACCTACGGGGTTTTGCCGGAAAACTATACGGGCCGTGAGCTTGTGGTGTACACAAAGGCCTTCCTCTTGTGGGTGATGGGAGCAATTTTATTCCCAACGACGTCGAAGAACACGGTCAGCGTGAAATATTTACCGTTGTTGGGTAACCTGTCGGAGGTTGGGGATTATGCCTGGGGTGCAGCGGTTCTTTCGTATCTGTACCGAGCATTGCACAAGGCAACGAGGCCCAACTCCAAAGCCATATGTGCATGTCTCTCGCTATTGCAGGTATATCATATAAATCATGTCTTCGTTATTGTGTTTTATTTTTGTTGAATCGACGATATAAATATAATTTTTTGATGTTCTCAGGTGTGGTCTTACGAACACCTTGCTCCCGGTGCACCAACGCGTAGGGATGGAACCGACAAAGTCTGGCCTCGGTTGTGTGCTTGGGAGTACAGCCGGAGGGCTAGCCACTACAAGAGGAGAGTCGATCCCCATCACAACATTACGTACTATCGAGGGGAGTTCGACCGTCTATCTCCGGGCCAAATGCGTTGGGCACCGTACATACGTTTGGCGCGACGGGTGGGAGAGTCGTTCGTCTTCACGCTCTCCGGGTTGCAGCGCACACCCCTGATCCATTTCGAGGTCGCAGAGTGGCAGCTGCCAGACCGAGCAATGCGCCATTTTGAGTTGGAGCAGGGTTTGCCAGTCGATGCCCCGGATATGAGGGTTAACAGGAACCCACCGGATGTCGGAGTGTTTGGCACCGCCAATGCGTACGAATTGTGCGCGGCCGAAATAGAGCTTTGGACTTCTTGGCAGGACACACTGGCGGCCATCGTCTCGGAGCCAGACCCCGTTATCAGCATCGATCAGTACGATGAGTGGTACTACCGCATCACGCGGAGGAGAGTAGCCCCTGTAAACTTTGAACGTGGGGAGAGGTATGCGCCTAGGGGTCAGATCGATGAGCGTATGGCATACAATCTCGTAAGTTGCCCAACAAGTCTGACTTGAACCAAATTAGTTGAATATAAATGTCTGATTGAAGTTACTTAATTTTTTATCTCTTTGGATGTAGGTTAATGCCTCGCTTGCATTCTTCCAGAAGTTGAGTGAGCGGAGGGATCTGGTGAGCGCAATGGGCGAGGATCTTTGCCAACAGGCTGCGACATTGGCTTTAGGCTGCGGGAATTTTTTGCGCCAAGCATCGGGCCAGTCTTCGGGAGTAAGCCCGGGAATGGGTTATACGGGCGTCAGCCAGGGATACGGTGATCCCTCTGGACAGGCTTCAGGGGTGAGTCAGGGAGTTGTTGGTACCTCTGAAGCGGGGATGGGACAGGCTCAAGCGTCGTGGGGCGATTACAGCGGCCCCTCCTTCAATTTGTTCCCGGAACCCCTCTCTCAAGTCACGCAAGACTTTCCTTTCGGAAACTACGGTTTCTCCGAGGCACTGCCCATTGTCCCGTGGGCGGGACCAGTTGGCGGCCCCGAAGGGGAATATCAGCCGGCCGAAGAAGGAATTGGAGGCCAATATCCCCCGATCGACCCCCGAGGGCAATATCCGAAAGGGCATCCAGCCAGGCCCCTAAAGCCGCATAAATGCGATAATCCGAGCCCGTTATTTTAGCGGGGCCCCCCAAGACGGAGCGTCGTATGACGTGGATCACCCCGAGGGCTTGGATTACAATGCCTCTTGGACAGAGATCGCCTCGCTGGCGCCGGGATCTTGGTTAGACAGCGGTGTCATCTCGCACTACGTGCAAATTCTGAGGCGAAGGTGTCGGGAGCATCCAGACATCGGTCTGCGCGTGTTTATCTTGGATGCTTTTTTCCATCAGCTCCTAGTACAAGAGTGGCACGACTGGGGCAATGCAAGGAAGGGGAGAGGCATGGCCCAGTGGAAACCGTCCCCTAACCTACAAGCATATCTTGCTAGGGATAGTCCAGTGAGCGCAAGTGTTGCCGACGTGTTTCTAATCCCCTTTTTAGGGAATGCGCACTGGTACTTGGTTTGCTACGAACCATTACAGAGCACGGTTTCAGTCGTCGACAGTCTCTACGACGATACCGACGTGATGCCTGTGATTGATATGTACCGAGGCATAGGCCAGTTGGATGCCATGGTAAGATCCTGTTTCCTTCTTGTTGTAACTTGCATATTATAAAACTGATTAATCTTATTTTGCTAGCTATGTTTAATGCTTATTATGGTTCTCGCAGAATCTTTTTGCTGCCCTGGTCAATGGTAGGCGTCGGGAGAAGGTATCGCGCAGGCCGGTCCTCATTTTCCGATTGAAGAGGAGTAGGCCCAAGCAACATAATTCCTCGGACTGCGGCGTCTTCCTCTGCATGTACATGGATTACATTTGCCGGTCTGAGAGCCTCAAGAAGACTGTCTGGAGCGAAGAATGCATACAAGACTTTAGGTATAGGATTGCTTGGCAAATTATAAATGGCCGGCCTAGAGCTATTAGGTTTATTGTAAATCCGTGTAAGGAACATAATTCCTGCGAGAGATGATGTTCCCCAATTCACATTGTAACGTTACAACACTTTTTTAACCCAAAAAATTTATTGAATGCGATTGATTTTATTGACCAATGTGATTTAACGGTGGGAAACCAAGTGTTGGATATCTGTCTATCTGCAGGGCAAGTGTTCAAAAAATAACAAAGTGATCGATAATATGTGTATCTGCGGGGCCGTCCGCTACATAGTATAGCGGACGCAGAAAAGTGAACCAAAACCAAAAATAAAACTAAGTGTTATAGGGGGGTATTCTGCGGGGCCGTCCGCTATATAGTATAGCGGACGCAGAGAAGTGAACCAAAACCAAAAAAAACTAAGTGTTGTAGGGGGGGGTATTCTGCGGGGCCGTCCGCTACATAGTATAGCGGACGCAGAGAAGTGAACCAAAACCAAAAAAAAACTAAGTGTTGTAGGGGGGGTATTCTTTAATACCTTAGGTTTCTAATGTTGTGCTGCGCAGTGTAGCGGACAGTGTAAGAAATCACGTATAAAAAAATGATTGTAAAGGTTATTACAAACGAGTCATTACTAAAATATTATTACAAAATGTCCGACACTTTTGATGGCTCATAAAAGATTATTACAAAATATTCAGTACACTAAAGTTCCACTGCAGCTTGTTCGTCCTCATCCTCGGCATCATCTTCTTCCCCGTCTTGCAAAGGCACTGGACTTATCCCCAGTGCCTTGTAATGGTTCCGCTTGTCGTGGTCTGTCATTTTGTTGCACAATGCACACCTTCTTAGCTTTTTTGGTTGAGTTGCCGTCTCAATAGAGCTTTTCATCCGCGTAGATCTCTTGCGGCCTTTCGTTTGCGATATAATTGGATCCGAAGGCCGGATATCATTGTCGGCTCCCTCCCCCGGCTCGTCATCTTCTGATCCCGTCGTAGGCTCGGTGTCAACCGCATTGCTGACTGAAGCTGCTTCCAATTGGTCGACGATGGGCTCTTGCTGCTGAGCTACCTCGAGGAGATGTTTATATCCGACCATTGTAGCAGCACCCTTTACGGACAAACGGGTGAACATCGTCACCAGATGATTATACCGCAACGTCTCTGATTCTTCAAAGTCAGTATACGGGTGCTCCGGAAAGGAAATGGTACCGTGCAACCTGTTTGCACCTTTCGTCCAACGTGGCAGGACGTATTTATCGGGGATTGTCCTGATATTCTTCTGTGTGAAAAACCGCAGAATGTGTCTACACAGGATGCCATGGAACTCAAACTTCTTACAAACACATGTCACCGAGTCCGTCAATGTGTCGTGGGTCACCGTATAAATTCTGCGCAGCTTCTCAGGGACGAGGTCATTCACGAGCGAATAAACCTTGTACTCACGCGACGACTTTTCTGCCACCTTATATATACTGTATCGGCCCGATTTTTGCAGCTCTACTTGGTATAGCAGGAAGATCTCCTTCGTATAGACTTTGGCACCGTTCAGCTCCAGCGGGGTCTCAAGCAACCTTCTCCTTTGCTTGTACGTGGTTGCAAAGTCTGCAGCCCTTTCTTTCACGAACAACGACGCAACCGCTTTTTGTGCTGATGTGACGAAACTCTTCAAATTGGTAGCTGTACCCACATAATTATCGAACGTGGCATTCATAGATTCACTCCTGCCCGTCGTTTTCATGCCCGCAGAAAAATGACTTCTCGTGTAAACACCAATCCATTGCTCTTTGAGCCCGTACAAGTGCTGGAGCCACTCGTTGTCTTGCAATGAGTAATCCCGAACAAGCTTTTCCCACCTCTCCTCGAATTCCTCAATCGTTAATGACTTGAGGACGCATTTGTCAAAATCCTGTTTAAAGTCTGGATACTTTGCGTACATGTGATGCAGACGTTCAGGGTATTTGTTGCTTATGTGCCAAGTGCACAAGTTGTGTCGAGTATCTGGGAAGACGGTAGCAATAGCCTTCTTCATTGCCAAATCTTGATCGGTGATGATAACAGTCGGTGCTTTGAAGTTCATTGCTTCCAGCCACACCCTAAACAACCATTCAAAAGAACTCTCGCTCTCGTCCCTTAACAAGGCGAACCCGAACAGGATGGAGTGATAATGATGATTGACGCCCGTGAAAGGAGCGAACGGCATCGAGTACTTGTTGGTACGGTATGTGGTGTCGAAAGTCACGACATCCCCAAAATGCTTATAAGCTAGCCTCGAACGACCGTCGACCCAAAAAATTGTGCTAACTCGATGCTCGTCGTCAAGTTTATAGTCGAAGGTAAACTGCGGGTCCTCCATCTGCATCCGTTTCAATAGGCTCATTGTCGCTTGCGCATCATTGAGGTCATACGCGGCTCGTCTATGGGTTCGGACCGCGTTACGAACGTCTGTCGTGTTAAAGTTTAAATTTTGAATTCCCCCAGCCTGTTCAGCAAGAACATTAATCATGTCGGTAGGTCCTAGCCGCGCATCGCTCATTGTGTGAATTAGGCTCCTCGCGACCTTACCCATCTTCTTGTGTTGATGCATCTGACTCACCTTAGAAGGGGTTACTAACGGGTGATTGTGTGCCAGTTCCAGGCTGGTAATAAGCCAATGATCTTGTTTGGCTTTATAGCTTACGAACATCTTGACCTGGCAATTCGTGCGCGCAAAGCAATCCCGTCTTCTCCGCGCATACCCTATTTCGTCATCATCACTGTCATCGTTGCCTACGCGTGTCTCATTTTGCACTGGGTTTCTGCCCCTATGACACTCGTATAAGCGAGAGCATATCCTTTTCGATACGCTGCTTGTTCTTGTAGTTTTTATTCTAATGCCAAAACCAACCCTCAATGAATAAGCTCGAAAACATTCTCCAGCTTCTTCCAACGTTTGAAAGGTTCGTCCTAGATACGGATCACTAGCATCTACGGGGGTGCTGGAGCTCGACACGAAATCAGACATTGTGAAAAAGACCTATGTAGAAATAGAATACGCTTATTATCTCAAAATTATCTTGACGATTAGACCGATTTAGGATACCATATACATAATCTCAAAAGTGTCTCCTATTTTGCTAATTATATATTTACTGAACATAACAAATTAAAATTACTAAGATAAACGGTAGCAAGATCACAAACTTTACCTTGCTTGAGTGATGCTTGAACCAAAAGTGTGTTACTCCAAGAAAAGCTTGAAGGGTGCTGAAAATGGAAGCAAGTGAATCTGAAAGCCCCGCAAAAATTTTGCTGAAAGAGCCGAGTAGGGATAGATTCTAGGATACCAAGGGGATCCAGTTCTCGGGGCTCACGCCCGAGACTTTATAGGCGACCGAGGGGACAGGCCCTGACATGTGTCAGCCTAGAGATCGTCCGCCATACAGTATGGCGGACGCCTTTTTCCTGACACATGTCAGGAACAGAAAGGCGTCCGCGAGACAGTCTCGCGGACATGGGAAGAGGGCAATAAGGTAAAGTTCCCGTCCGCGAGACAGTATGGCGGACGGGGACCAGTTTTGGAAAAAGGCGCGATCTGGACCGTCCATCTTTCAGGATGGACGGTCAGATCGCGCTAGCAACTTAACTCCATTTGCTAGCGCTATCAATGGATCAGCTCCCATATATATATATATATATATATATATATATATATAATATATATATCAGTGTGTACAATAGTAAGCTCAAGAAAGCAACAATTTCTCTCTTGGCTCTCTCTTTCAATAATCCATCATTGTCGACCATTATTTTTTATCTTACATTTTTTTTCACAAGTTTATACATCAAATATGTGTTGCTTTGTTCTTCATCTAGTACTATAAATTAGTCGCAATATCGTTGTCACCAACAATCTTGATATAAATTCAACTAACAATGTTTAGCAACACTTTTATGTCGTTAAGCTCTTTAT
>JAVXUP010005099.1:0-22435 GCA_033070095.1 Escallonia herrerae | reverse complement strand
AAATGGTCTCGACACGACGATTGCCTTATATCCGCTCTAGTTGAACGATGGAGGAGCGAGACGAACTCATTTCACTTCCGGTTTGGTGAAATGACTGTTACGTTAGAGGACGTCGGATTTATACTTGGAATCCCATGTCACGGCAGACCCGTTACTTTGAACGTGCCGTCTGCATCCATAGCGAATATGGCTATGCAGTATTTTCGGGAATTCCAAGGGCAGCGCTTACAACAAACGGCGTCAAGCTTAAATGGCTGAGAGCAGTACGGCGTGCTACCGGATGAATACACTCCTCAAGATTTCGTGACGTATACGAAGGCATTCCTTCTGTATATTATTGGAGCTATATTACTTCCGACGCATTCGAAAAACACGGTGCATCCGAAGTATATGGTGTTCTTGGAGGATCTTGAGGAGGTATACTCCTATTCGTGGGTTCAGCTGTCCTTGCGCACCTATATCGAGCACTGCATAAGGCTACGAGAAACGGTGCCAAGTCCATTGCCGCCTGCCTGACTCTATTACAGGTATGAGCATTTATTTTCTTGGTAGGATCCTTAGTCAATATATTCGGGATTAATTACTAATTCCATATAATGTTTGCATTCACAGGTTTGGTCTTACGAGAGGCTACCCATGGGTCGTCCACAACCGTTGGTAGATTCCGATGAGACGTGGCCTAGGGTGTGGGCCTGGGGGCCTACGACCAACCGGAGGTGGAGACGGGTAGACCCTCACCACCATCTAAAGTTCTATCGGGGGGAACTAGAGATACTAGATGCATCCCAGGTGACGTGGCAGCCATATGGCAAGGTGATGCATCTGTTGGATGAGTGGTGTTGGCAACTTCCGGTGTCGTACGTGCTGGCAGGTTTGGTTCGGGTGCCGCTCATTCACTTCGAAGAATGTGAGTTTCAGATGCCCGATCGAGCTATGAAGCAAGCTGGCTGTCCACAAGGGATACCAAAACCCGCTGTAGACATGCGGCCATACAGGGGTGGTCGAGGGCCGAACTTCGAGGTGGCTGATGCCTTGATTTTGTTGGGTGACGAGGTGCACCAGTGGAATACCTGGCAGGAAACGTATGATAGCCTTGTATCGCTGAAGCACGACGGCATTAGTACTGAGGAATACTTACAGTGGTTTCTCAGGGTGACGCGCACGAGGGTGAATCGCCCTTCCCAGGTGAAGAAGACATCGTACGCGCCACGTGAGGTCTATGACCAGTTCTGGGCATTGGCCATTGTAAGTCATGCTAGTGTTGTTTGATAATTTATTTGCGCACCTTATCGACCATTTGTCAAATATGATTAGCCATATTTTTCTATGCATGTTTTTTAGGTTGACCAGGGCATTGAGGTGTTCAAGCAGCTGGAGTCGTTTGACTGGTTTGTCGCGCAGGCTCCTGACAATCTCAAGAGGTCCATTGAGAAGTACAAGACTGAAGTTCAAAACTTTAGTCTTGCGTACCGGGGTTACGAAGGGGAGCCGTCTAGTCGCCCTCGTCCTGAAGCGTACGACTATCAGCCCCAGAGTCAGGTGTGGGAGTCGTCTGGTCGCCCTCTTCCTGACGCGTACAACTATCAGCCCCAGAGTCAGGTGTGGGAGCCGTCTGGTCGCCCTCCTCCTGACGCGTACGACTATCAGCCCCAGAGTCAGGTGTGGGAGCCGTATAGTCGCTTGCCTCCTGACGCATACGACTCTCAGTGCCAGAGTCAGGTTCCCCAAGTAGGAATCCAGGCCTCGCGCCCAAGCTTTCGGTCGGACAAAGGACAAGCGACGAAGCCATTGAGGTCGGACAAGATGGCTTGGATCGACCGGCACTACTTCGGGCATGAGCCTGTCAATTCAGCAGACTTTCCCCTTGCGACATTCCTAGGTCATGAGGATATCAGAACGTTGGCGCCGGAGACAGATCTTTCAAATTTTGTCATGAACGCTTACATAGAACTGCTCCGGATTAGAGAGCAACGTTTTAACCGTTCTGAATATTTGAAGCTTAACATGTATCCCACTCATTTTGTGGAATTAACGGTGAGAGAATTCACAGAATGGAGGCGAGGGGGCGGCAGGAGTAAGTGGAAACCAGGTCGAAACGTGTTAGGCATGATGAACGCAGACTATCAATGTCCCGCTGCTGATGCGAACCTTATCATGATACCCTGTCATCATGCAAACCACTGGTTCCTATTAGTTCTCCATCCAGCGTTCAGAACGGTTCACATATACGATAGCCTAAGGGAGGACGAGCCTGGACAGCTGCTGGCACAGATGTACAACGAGTACATCACTTTAGTGGTTAGTATTTATTTTTTGACCTTGGCCCATAGTATATTGTTCTTGTCTCATAGGCTTGATTCTCGTTTTTATTGTTGGATGCAGACTACTGTCCTCTCGCTAGCATGCGGACGGCCACAGGGTGACCCTTGGACGGTCGTGATGATAAAGGACCGACCAAAGCAATATAACGGTCACGATTGCGGGATTTACGTCCTCAAGTACATGGACTACGTTGCTCGCTCGGAAGTGCTCAAACACTCCTCGTGGACTAGGAAGGATGCCTTGACGTTTAGGTATAGGATAGCCTGGGAGCTGAAAAAGAATGAAGCTAGACGCCTTCATTACCATTATCCTGACGTGCGTGGCTAGCTGCTGTGATGTTACAAAAAATTGTACCAAAAAGAAATGTACATAATTTTTCGCATGCTATGAATTTGGCGCTAAAATGTGCGCGAATATACCTTTCATATGACGGCATTCGAAAAAATTACGCGTCTCGCTTTTCGCCGAAATTCATAGAAATGGGCTAACTAGCGTGCATGAGGTGCAATGAGCGAAAAAAAGTGACAAAAAAAATTTCAACTTTTTTCGGAAGCTATCAAATGCGGCCTATAGTGTGCCCGAATAGGCCCTTCCTAGGAAAACTCAAAAATTAATGTGTCTCGTTTTTCGCCGAAAGTCTTACAAATGGGCTAACTAGCGTGCCTGAAGTGCAATGAGCGGAAAAAAAGTGACAAAAAAAATTACAACTTTTTTCGGAAGCTATCAAATGGGGCCTAAAGTGTGCCCGAATAGGCCCTTCCTAGGAAAACTCAAAAATTAATGTGTCTCGTTTTTCGCCGAAAGTCTTACAAATGGGCTAACTAGCGTGCCTGAAGTGCAATGAGCGCAAAAAAAGTGACAAAAAAAATTACAACTTTTTTCGGAAGCTATCAAATGGGGCCTAAAGTGTGCCCGAATAGGCCCTTCCTAGGAAAACTCAAAAATTAATGTGTCTCGTTTTTCGCCGAAAGTCTTACAAATGGGCTAACTAGCGTGCCTGAAGTGCAATGAGCGAAAAAAAGTGACAAAAAAAATTACAACTTTTTTCGGAAGCTATCAAATGGGGCCTAAAGTGTGCCCGAATAGGCCCTTCCTAGGAAAACTCAAAAATTAATGTGTCTCGTTTTTCGTCGAAAGTCTTACAAATGGGCTAACTAGCGTGCCTGAAGTGCAATGAGCGGAAAAAAAGTGACAAAAAAAATTATAACTTTTTTCGGAAGCTATCAATTGGGGCCTAAAGTGTGCCCGAATAGGCCCTTCCTAGGAAAACTCAAAAATTAATGTGTCTCGTTTTTCGCCGAAAGTCTTACAAATGGGCTAACTAGCGTGCCTGAAGTGCAATGAGCGGAAAAAAAGTGACAAAAAAAATTACAACTTTTTTCGGAAGCTATCAATTGGGGCCTAAAGTGTGCCCGAAAACGGAGTTACCAAAAATATCAATAATCCACAAATCAAATCACAAATTAAAGATTGCACAAACCAAATCACAAATTTAAACATTATAAAAGTTCAATTTATACAACTGAAACATTAACCCTAACACTCTTCCTCATCATCGTCCTCCTCGACCATACTGCCAGGTTCGATACCTAACACTTTATAATGGTTTCTCTTGTCATGATCAGTCATCTTATTACACAACGCACACTTTCGTAATTTTTTTTGACCCGTTGCTTCTTCAATCGGATTCTTCATGCGTATTGCTCGTTTTCGCCCTTTTGTTTGAGAAATAATTGGATCAAAAATGTCGTCCTCCTCACGTTGTAGGTCAGTGCCGTCAATGACTGGCTGTTTGGCTCGATTGAATCTACCGCCTGGAGTTGGTCGAGTAGTCGGAGTGTCCACAGTTTCTGGTAATGCCATCCTAAACTGTGCATGCATAGCCTTATCCCGTGCGGCTGCTTCAACTTGATACCTGTACCCATCAAATGTCGACGCTGCATCCATTGATAAACCGTGCATGATGTTACAAAGGTGATTATATCGCAGCGACTCAGATTGCTCGAAATCAACTGAAACATTGGGCACGTAAGGAATGTGACCGTGGACTCTGTTGGCTTCCTTCGTCCACCGTTCCAAGATATACGGTGGAGGGATTTCACTAGCATTCTTGGCGCTCAAAACCCTCAACGCGTGTCGACAAAGTATACCTTTATGCTCAAACAGTTGACAGTTGCAATTAACCAACCCGGTGTCCTTACAAACTGCTACGGTAAAATGTCGTCTGGTCCTCGGAGCCGACGAAGAGCACGGATTGGCGAAGTTCGTCACATTTGTCAAAGCATAAACCTTGATGTCTCTGGTGGAATACTCGTGCAACTTTGTCATGCCATATTGATTCGACTTTAGTAGTTCCTCTTGAAACTGTCGAAACATTTCCTTGGTATAGACTTGAGCCGCATGAGCCTCTAAAGGTGAATAAAGTAGTATAGCTCTTTCTTTGCAAACTGTAGCCGCGTCGGCTTCTCTCTCACGGTACAATTGCCTGTCAACGGCTTTCTGCATCTCTAGTACGAACTCCGCTATACTTGAAGACTGGCCTACGTACCCATCAAAGAATGAATTCATAGCTTCGCTTCTCGAGGTCGTAGTCATTCCGGCTGCAAAAAAATTCTTGGTGTAGGCACCGACCCACTGTGTCTTGATCTCATACAACGATTGTAACCATTCGTGATTGTGCAAATAGTAAGTATCCATTAACGTGGCCCACCTCTCCTCGAACACGTCTACCGTCAACGATTTCTTCACACATGTATTAAAGTCAGTCTTGAATGACGGATGGTTTGCATATACATGGTGAAGCCGTTCGGGATATTTGTTGCTTATGTGCCATGTGCACAGGCCATGGTGAGTATCTGGAAGGACCTTAGCGATTGCATTTTTCATTGCCAGATCTTGGTCGGTGATGATGGTCTTTGGAGGAATATGATACATTGCTTGAAGCCACGTTTCAAATAACCACGTAAATGACTCCTCCGTCTCATCCCTAAGCAGGGCAAAGCCAAACGAGATTGACTGATAGTGGTGGTTCACCCCGGTGAACGGAGCAAAAGGCATAGAGTACTTATTGGTGCGGTATGTGGTGTCAAACGTCACAACATCCCCAAAATTTTGGTAAGCAGCTCTAGAACGGGGGTCCGCCCAAAATATAGTACTAATGCGGTTCTCATCATCCAGTTGGAGACTGTAAAAAAATCCAGAATTCTCACTCTGAAGGGACCTGAAGAGATCAAGTGTAGTTTGAGAATCACTCTTACCGAAAGACTCTCTCCTCTGAGCACGAAGTTCATTTCGAAGGTCTACTTCGTTGAAACTCAACTTGTCAATCCCCCCAGCCTGGCTTGAGAAAACCCCCATCATCTTAGAAGGTGGAATTTTAGCCTCGGCCATTGTAAAAATTAGTTGTCTGTGTGCCGCGCTTATTTCTCGGTGTTGATGAATTTGACCAATCTTACTGGGGGTCATCAACTGATGATTATGGCTCAACTCCACTCCTGTGACAACCCAATGGTTTTCATTTTTTCGGTGTACTGCATACACATGGGCCTTGCAGCCGGTACCCGGAAATGTGTCCCGTTTTCTTTGTCTTGTTGTCCCTTCGTCACTGATCCGAACGACCGGAGTTACATGCGGTGCTCCTCTATGACACTCAAATAGTCTTGCACAAATTTGATCTGTATTCGCCCGTTTTCTAGTCGTCTTAGTTCTAATACCGAAACCTATCGTTTTCGAATATGCTCTATAGTATGCTTCAACTTCGTCCAGTGCTTGAAAAACTTGACCAACGTAAGGTGGATCAGAACCTTCACAAAAATTATTTCCTCCAGTTGCATCCATATTTATACTGGAATCTAAAAAATAAAAATTATATCATTCTCAACAAGTCATAGATTTAAATAAAAGAAGAATAAAATTTATTTAAACCACCGTCTTTCGAGAAATTTGGTATAATGTAAAATTAGCAAAATAGCCCCCGATGAGCGACAAATTACCGAAATGCCTCCGGGGGTTCATTATCACCCTAACGCCCCAAATCAGCTTCAAAACAACCTTTCAGGTGCTTTGCTTACATTTCTGGACTAAGAAATCCTTTGAAAAACTTAACGCTGCAAATTTACGAAAATACCCCTATCGGGGATGCGAATTACCAAAATGCCCCTGACAACAAGCTTCCTGAATTCACTCTTTAAAATAACTTTTCAGGTGTCTCACACCCTTTCCTGAACTAAAAGTTATTTTAAGCACAGATTTGTGTAACGTAAAATTAGCAAAATAGCCCCCGGGGGTTCATTGTCACCCTAACGCCCATCAAACCAGCTTCAAAACAACCTTTCAGGTGTTTTACTTACATTTCTGGACTGAAAAACTTTTTTTCGGGAAAATTACAAAAACACCCCTCGCGGGGGGGCAAATTACCAAAATGCCCCCTGGCTTCAGAAAATATCAAAATTGCTTTAAAACGCTATTTTAAGCTTCCTGAGTTCATTCTTGATTTAAAAAGTATTTTACGGATTTTTCGCCTAAAAATCCCGAACCGGTGTCCGGATCGAGCGCTTAAAAGCCCGTTCGGCCAAAAAATTAGCTAACGACTTCGGAATGGTCCGAATTCCTGGGGAATGGAACTTCCCAACACCCTAGGGTTCTCATAAAAGTTTCGCACGAAATTGTGCTGTCTTGATATTTTAAATTACACTGTAAAGTTACAAGGTTGCGCGTATCAGTTAACCCCTTTCTAGTCTTTGAAAAACTCTGAAATTTTAACCTGATACAGATCTTTTGAAAATAACTAGGGTCTCTGTTTTGTATTTTGGCAAAATCTAGCTCTAGCTATTTTTTATAAATTCGTAAAAAAACTGTCTAATTAAGTTTTCACCTTTAGCGACAATTACGCCCCGCAATCAGCTGCAAAATAACATTTCAGGCGTTTTACTTACATTTCTGGACTTAAAAGTCTGTTGGAAATTTTTTCGGGAAAATTACCAAAATACCCCTCTCGGGGTGGCAAATTACCAAAATACCCCTGGCTTCAGAAAATATCAAAAGTGCTTTAAAATGCTATTTTAAGCTTCCTGAGTTCATTCTTGATCTAAAAAGTATTTTACGGATTTTTCGCCTAAAAATCCCGAACCGGTGTCCGGATCGAGCGCTTAAAAGCCCGTTCGGCCAAAAAATTAGCTAACGGCTTCGGAATGGCCCGAATTCCTGGGGAATGGAACTTCCCAACACCCTAGGGTTCTCATAAAAGTTTTGCGCGAAATCGCGCTGGCTTGATATTTTAAATTACACTGCAAAGTTACAAGGTTGCGTGTATCAGTTAACCCCTTTCCGGTCTTTGGAAAAATCTGAAATTTTTACCTGATATAGATCTTTTGAAAATAACTAGGGTCTCTGTTTCGTACTTTGGCAAAATCTAGCTCTAGCTATTTTTTATAAATTCGTGAAAAATTCTATTTCTGACGCCCTAAAAAATCGCTATTTTGGAATTTTTCGAATGTAATACCCCGATTTGTCAAAACGTAATTTTGACGCCCTTTGACGCCCTAAACACGAATTTTAGACTATTGTAAGAACAACTTAAGCGTAACACAATTTAAACAATCAATTGGTAAGAACAAATTGAAAAATACTTACTTGTTTTAACTTGATATATTTCAAGAAAAATCCACCGGTCTTCTAGCGGTTATCCACCGATCTTCTAGCGTAAATTTTTTTTGTTTGTATGTAGGTGAGATAGGGAGAATGAGGAGGGTGGAAGAAATGATTCGGGGAGGAGGGATTTTATAGAGAGAAAAGTGAGAGAGGAAGAGAAGAACCGTGAGTGAACAGCAGGGAGGGGGAGGGGGGAATGACACGTGGGGGTGGGGGGGTAGGGTGGTAATGACACGTGGGGGAAGAGGGGGTTCACGGGTGGGGGAAGGGGGGTTCACGGGTGGGGGAAAAGGACATAGGGTGGGGGCCACGGGGTGGGGGGCAAGGGGGTGGGGGGCAAGGGGGGTGACGGGTGGGGGGTGGGGTCACGGAAGGCAATAATGCCAACCGCATGTAGGAGTTGCGGTTGGGCATTATTGCCACCATTTTCTCACGAGTTTTTCATTTTCTCATGATATTTTCATGAATTTATCATAGTATTTTCGTCCTTTTTGTCCCTTTTCGTCCTTTTTTGGCCCACGTGGCCAACCGCTGGTAAGACCAGCGGTTCGGTGGAGAAATTTGTTATTTCTCCACCGGTGGGTGTGGATCGGCCCCCATATATATATATATATATATATATATATATATATATATATATATATATATATATATATATATATATATATATATATATATGGATCGTGATCCATTGCTAGCGCTAGTACTGTTGCTAGCGCTGTTTTCCCGTCCGCTACATAATGTAGCGGACGATAACTTACCGTCCGCTACATTATATAGCGGACGGCGCTAGCGCTGCTAGCGCTAGCAATGGATCACGATCCTATATATATATATATATATATATATATTTGTCATTTCACCCGCTCCTTGTGGCTATTGTTCACCCGTTGTTAACCTCGCTCAGCTCACCCTCAGAAAAGAGGAGCAGAATCATGTACCTGAGCAACGTGGGAAACTGCCTGACATTTCATCAAATTTAGTAATGGTTGACCCTTAACGTGTCATTTAGTTTTTCCTGCACGTGGGGCCCATCCTACGAGATCAGATCTAACGGACAGACATCAACACACAGAGTGATCTGCTGCCATATGCCGTTGACCATCATCAACAATCACGAACACCCGATCCTCCCGCGCAGCACCGGATCATCACATTCGTCTCAGTTTGCAACATTTTCCGAAGTCCCAGTCTCTTCTG
This sequence comes from Escallonia herrerae, assembly GCA_033070095.1. NCBI lineage: Eukaryota > Viridiplantae > Streptophyta > Magnoliopsida > Escalloniales > Escalloniaceae > Escallonia > Escallonia herrerae. Next base: position 13,264 of record JAVXUP010005099.1, on the reverse strand, counting down.
TTCTGTTCTGTTCTGTTCTCAATTGCATGGCCACTTAGACTTAGGGAAGCACATTAGATCCGATCCCACGCTTTAGAAGAATCCAATGTCGTGGACAAGAAGCCTCTGACGGACGATTGAATTCGCCATCGAGAGATGGACGTGGAGAGATCGTCGCTGTGCAATTGCGTGGTGAACTTCCTGCTGGAAGAGAATTACTTGCTGTCGGCGTTCGAGCTCCTTCACGAGCTGCTCGACGACGGCCGCGACGACCAGGCCATTCGTCTGAAGGACTTCTTCGCCGATCCCTCTCACTTCCCTCCCGATCAGATTTCTCGTTTCAATTCCCTCCGAGGTCCCGCTCTTACTTCGCGCACACACTCACGCACGCATTGACACGCACATTCGCGTTATAAGCATTGGAATCTGTGAAGTGATTGTTGCATATGTGGTTATGTTTGGTTGTTGAGTGATATTATGAGCTTCGGCGCTCATTGTTGAAGTGATTGCTGTACGAGAGGTTTTGATTGGTTTTTGATATCCGGTACCATAAGATTAGGTGATTTTTGTTGGTTCCTGTAAGTTTGATCCTGAAGTGAACTTTATTATAGCTATATGGATCCCAGGTACGTGTTGCTAAGGAGTTAAGAAAATTAGTTAAGCTTCTCTGCCTGTCTTCTGAAATTTGAGCTGCTTTAACTCTTCTGTAGCAAATTACTAGGATTAGTTGTGCATGAGCGAATATTTAGTTAGGTTAAAGCGCTAAATGAAATCTCCATAAAACATTTTGACATGTTAAGCTAATGTCTCGCTCACTTTTGCGTTTATGTCATTCCTTGGCACTTTGCTAGTTTTGATCTGGAGATGAATTTTTGTGAACAAAATGGACACTGTGTTGCCAAGGAGTTCAGAAAACTAGATATGTTTACTGTTCCAAAATGTGGGACACTTTAAATTTTTTAGCTAATTACTAGGATTATCTTGAATGACTGAATATCGAGTTAGGTTGAATTTGTATTTAGAATCTTTATACAACAATTTGATAAGTTACATGAGAAAAAAGTTGAGACTCAAATTTAGTAATAGAGGTAGTATCATACTTATATGTGATGATATGAATGGAGTTCGGGCAAAATTATTAGCTTCCATGTTTGTTGATATTTCCTTGGCATTTGGTAAGTTTTGATCTGGAATTGGATTTTGCCAGAACACAATGGGTCTCAGGTACACAGTATTCCCATTGCTAAGGAGTTTAGAAGAGTTGATAGAATGTACTGTGCCGAGGCAGTTGCTTTGACTTTTTTAAGCTAATCACTTGAATTGATTTTGTATAAATAAATATTTAATAAGGCTAAAGTAATTATTAAAAGCTTTTAAGACTATCTGACATGCCAAACCAGAATAAATGTGTTGAATAAGGTCACTGTCTATGCGCTCGAGGTCTATTTTATGAAGTAGCTAAAATACCGAAAAGGCTCAAATTTTGAAGCTGAGGAAGTATCATTTAGTAATTGGTTCTATGAAGTGTGTGAAACAGTGGGGAGAATCAGATTTCTAGAGTTGTTCACTTGAATGTTAATGCTCTTGAATGAGGCTCATTTCATTGCGAATGAAATGTAGTGAACTATGCTATTTTATAGAACTATTTAAAGAGAATTTGATGTAGAGGCATGTTTGGCTTATGATGGAAAGAAATTAACATAAGAAAGGCCACTTTGTGTCATTTTTGTTCTGGTTTTCTGTCAAATCATTAACACAATAACTATTCTGTTGGGGGCAGCGTAGTGCATGTATGACTGTAACCACATATCATTTCCAGGTGTTCTATATTCACCTTCTCCTTTCTCTCTAGAAGAAAATTTAAAGACCCACACAATTATAGCTTAGGGTTGATTTTTTTTTTTTTTTTTTTTGGGGGGGGGGGGGGGGGGTGGAGGGTAATGTCTTATTTCAATTTTGTTTTGGGAGTCTGTTGTTCTTAGTGGCTGGTAATATTTTCGTAGTTCTTGTACTATGACGTTTTTATCTGTCATGGAACCTAAGTGGTGATCTGATGCTTAGGACTTCTAGTTTATTTGATAAGTGATTCATGCTTTGGACCTAGTGGTGCAACATGGACCCCTATTCTGCTAAGGTTACTTTATGCTCCTGGATTGTAGTCACAACTTACTGATCCTTCCTTCTTGTATCATTTCATGGAAATCAGTTGCCGACCCCCAGAGTTTGTTAGAAGATAAAGAAGCACTAGAAGAAAAATTGGCGATCAGCGATTATGAACTTCGTTTAGCCCAAGAAGACATTCTAAAACTCAAGGCTGAGGTGCAAAAGAAAACTGAGGCCACAGTGGATCAGTTGAATGGTAGGCATACCGCTTTGTCTCATATAAATGTCATTTGCATGTCACTAATTCTAGATTGTAAGGTAAAGGCCAACCAGTGTCACTTCCTATAAAACTTTCTATTTTAAAAACATAACTTCAATATGAGTTCCACATACTGTTTTGTTTGTCATAGGAAGCTTAGCTAGTGCATGGTAACTAATCCTTTGTTACAATTGTTATTGCGTTTCACGAGTATCTTGTCTGGACTTAACAATACTGCTGTAGTGTGTTACCTTCATCAGATGGTCACAGTGTTTTTCTCTTCCTTTGTGGATTGAACTTTTCCCTAATGTGTATCTTACAGGGACAAATGCGGATGCATCTGCAAATGATGGGCCAGATATTAAGAGGGTGACCTCCTCTGACTTGGGCCATTTGAAGGACCATGAACGTCGAGATCTCAATTGTGCTGTGAAGGAGTATTTGCTTTTGGCAGGATATCGCTTGACTGCCATGACATTTTATGAAGAAGTATGTTAAACAAGCAACTTGACTTTCAAAAATTATATTAGTGCTTATCAATTCTTAAGAGTTTCTTGTGGCGGTGAAGAGGATTTACTCCGTCCGTATATAGTCATCATATTTCAATCCGGTTGTTGCTGTTCTGCTTTTTTTTTTTTTTTAACAACCAGTACTGCAAATCCAAAACTGAGACTCAAGACTGTAAACACTGCGGCTGCAGTTGACAGATCAACTCTTAGTTGCAGGAAACTCCTAATATGGTGTTTCTCTCTCGGAAACTCGCTTTTGCGATCCCAAGTTAGGAGCTCCATGGGATCTCGTCCCAAGCTAAGATGGGAACTCGATCCCGCTAGCTGGATAGAGATGCATGGAACAAGTGATAGAATACATGAAAATCAAGCTCTTTTCAACTCAATTCCTTGTTTCTCTCTTCCTTCAAGTCCTTAAAGTCTCCTTGTTTGTTGTTGCTATCTATGTAAACTATGCTAAACAAATGATAATACTCTTTACGCATTTATTTATTCAAGCCGCTCCCAATCAGATTCTTCTTGGTGCTTACGCTTCCCCGCCCCCGTCCGGCTCCCGCTCCCGCACCCGCCCCCGCTTTGTGCAACTAAGGATCAACTCATGACAGTGATGGATTACTGTGATACAAGAATCTAATAAGCTGAAAAAATTACATATAAATATGCATGCATGTTAAATTACTTCTTCATTTAGTGGAATTACTTTTGGTTTGAAGGAAGAATATTTAGTAACAGGATAAGTGCTGCATTGATGTTACATAGAAATAAATTTTTTATAAACATGTAACAAAAATCTACCTGTCGACCTTCTAAATATTAAGTTTTGGGTTAGGTTCAGTGGCAAGTCATTACTTGCTCCAACCTGAGGCAGCAGGGTTTGAGTCTCTCGAGCTTCAGTTACCAAAGCTTTGAGTGCCTCGGTGGATGAGACCCATGTGGTGTACCATTTCACGGGAGGTTCTTTTGTACACTAGCTGGTCAATGCAGTTTTTTGCTGGTAACCTTAAACACACGATAGGAATTGGTAAATGTGTTATATGTCGATTTCTACGCTCTGTAGTATTTATTCCGAAGGGTATCTGAAGGAAGGCGGTTCCTAGAGCATAGAAGACAAATTTGTTGCTTAGTCATTGCTTCATATTTGACCCGTTGGATCAATTCATTAGCAAAGTGTTGTAATTTGAATAAAAATTCTTTCTCCTGCCTTGGATATTGGTTGTTTATGCATTGTGGAGATTTTTAGGTATGTTTAAAAAACTAAAATAGGAACAATGCTCTAGAAAAGTATTTTGTGTTTGGTACATGCATCTTGCAGGTAAACTGTGCTAATAGGAGACATGCACACACATTTATGCCATAGACATTATTCTGATTTCTCACGTATCCTGCAGGTGACTGACCAGAACCTAGATGTTTGGCAGAACTCATCTGCATGTGTAACAGATGCCCTGCGGCATTACTATTACCAGTACCTTTCATCCACTACAGAGGCTGCCGAGGTACTTCTTCAAATACTGTGGGATAGGCCTCTTCATGTAGTCATTAAAGAAAATGTATCGTTTATTTTATTGCTGAAGATTTGTGGTCACTAAAGAAAGATGTTTCGATTATTTTTAGTGCTGAAGATTTGTTTTAATGCTTCAAGCCCTTACTTACATTTTTTCCTTTAGCCTAGATGTCAGGAAACAAGTAGTGGACTCCATGCCCCATACTCGTTAATATCTTTGCTGGGGTGGAGATGGGGCGTGGGGCGTGATGGGGGTTCAGTACTCATACTCCTCATAGTGTTTGAGCTTGTATAGACAATAATTTTATGCGTTATCATATGTATCCTTGTTTGGTGAAGGTGACCACAGTAACAACGATAACATTTTAGTATCCACATTAGACAACAATCATGCTTTGCTTAAGAAACCGTTTATTGTATCAAACTGGCAGGATGTTATGTCACTTTCTCACTGACAGGATGTCAGTTACAAGTCTTGAGGGGGTCCCATTCTTTCACTCTTCTCCATGGTTTAAATTGCAAAGCGAAAATTGACAGTTGAGACTAACAACTTACAGGCCTCAGCTTCCATGGTTGAAGCTGCTACAAGATACATATGGTCCTTCGTATCTGCTGTCAGGATGCGAATCATTCAATATTTTTGCGTTGGCTGATCTCTCATTTTTCTTTTTGAATTCTTATAAAATGCATTATGCAACTCATGGAAAGTAATGTATCATATCGATATCTATATTGGTTTTTTTGTTGCCAGTTTGCAGGATACCGCTTTTTCTCCTGATCTGGTAATCAACAAAGGCAATTTCTTGTGCAATTAACAAATGAATGAAACAATTGGAAATAAGTTACATAATTTTGTGAAGGTAATAAAACTATGAACTTATCAAAAACATGCTAATAAGCGGCAACGTCAATGATTCATATCATATACATTAATATATATCAATTCTTATTAAGTTACTTGGAAAAACTTGTATTCCGATTTACTTTGACCAATTTATATGGAATTACGCCCAGATGCATGCATGAAGTAGCTGCAACTGATTCATATTTTGGAAAAATTTGCAGCCCTCTGTCGTCCCTGAAGGTGATGAGGGCGTTTATGGTGAGTTCTTGTTGAACCTACGTAAAGAGGTTATAGTAGTTGCTTACTGACGATGTGGAGGGGTTTGAAAGAGTGAGAATATTGGAGATGAGTGCATGCACTTGCAGTTGATAGTCTTAGTATTTAAATTAGATGGGATGTAGTTTCTTTAGATCTCATCCCCCACCCCACCCCACCCCACCCCCACAAAATAAATAAAATAAACAAAATAAATTAAAATAACTAAAAATAACCCATCTCCAAATCCAAGTCCAGCAATTATTCTACATCAGTCTATAATTCCGTATGCCGATGTGCACATAACTGAATAGGCTGCCTAATGCTGCAGGAAAAGATTGCCATGCTTCGAGAGAATGAATCTTTGGTAAAAGAAAGTGATAATCTGAAAAATGAAATACAGTCCTTGCTAAAAAGAAAAAGTTTGGCTGATGGCCAAATTATGGCATTAACAAAATCCTTGGAAGCTCTACAGAAGGATGTGAAGGATAAAGAGACTCTGGTAATTCTCTCTAATTCCTGCATCTTAAAATTATAAATTCACATTTAAAAGTGTAGATTATATCCTGTTCCAGATCCAAGATTTAAAGCAGTCCTTGGAGAGCCAAAGAAAAGAACTAAATGACTGTAGAGCTGAAATAACATCACTGAAGATGCACATTGAAGGAGCTCGATCTGGACGGACGTTGTTAACCAGTGAAGATGCAAATATGCAAGCATCGTCCGTACAAAACTGCGAGGAAGAAATAACGTTGCTGCAGAAGGAAATAGACAGGTTAAAGGGGATGACATCTATAGCTACTGAAGCTTTAGAATCCACAAAACACGAGGAAGATATCACTGGGACAGAAGATGAAGACAAAGATGTCACTGTTGAAAAAATAGATGAAGTTGGTGAAGAAGCATCTTCAGTCAGCATGCCGCCAGGAAGTTTAGGAGATTCTCTGTTAGTAGCAAATCAATCCAGTAATGCCACTAGTGATATAACTGAGAAATTAGAAGATTCATCTTTCAGTGAGACTAATGATAATGGTGTTAATGAGAAAGCCGAGGATGTCCCCAAACTCAATGGGAAACCACCCCCAGAAGATAATGGTCTACTTCTAAACGCGGAGAGTCTATGTGGCGAATCTAATTCTGGGAAGATGGTAAGATCATGTCATTCTCGCTTTGGGACATTTTAGCCTTTCCCATTCCATTAACAAATTTGCATCACACTTTCATCTGTGTTCAAATTTCAGGGTCTCGAAACCATTCAGATACTTTCAGATGCACTGCCTAAAATTGTTCCGTATGTGCTAATCAACCATCGAGAGGTCTGCTTTCAAATGTTGTTGTATTGCTGTTTTTGCTTCTTCGGCTATCTTTGTTGTTGTTACTAGAGGACAAGTCTGTCTAGCATTTCATTTGTAATGCATGCCTGTAGGAGCTTCTTCCCCTGATAATGTGTGCAATCGAGCGCCATCCAGATAGCACCACACGGGATTCCTTGACCCACACATTGTTTAACTTGATTAAGCGCCCAGATGAACAACAAAGACGTATCATAATGGATGTGAGTTTCTATGTGCTCCCATAATTAAAGGATCAACATCTTTTGATACGTATATGATGTGATGTCCTCATATTTTTTTATTCAGGCCTGTGTGACCCTTTCTAAGAATGTGGGGGAGATGAGAACGGAGACAGAGTTGCTTCCCCAATGTTGGGAACAAGTGAGAAACTCGTATTTTGGCTGGAAAATCTCATTTTCAAGATGTTTTTTTAATTGTCTTTAAGATAGTATTATATATTGCTGATTGCAGATTAATCACACTTATGAGGAACGCAGGCTGCTAGTTGCTCAATCATGTGGAGAGCTTGCAGAATTCGTCCATCCTGAGATTCGTGACTCTCTCATCTTGTCTATTGTGCAACAGCTGATTGAGGATTCTGCGATGGTTGTTCGCGAGGCTGCTGCACATAATCTGGCTTTGCTGCTTCCGCTCTTTCCCAATATGGACAAATATTTCAAGGTCAGCCTCACTAAATATGCTTCGAGGCAATCAAGGAGAAGATATCTGACTTGACCGAATTGCCTACAAAGTAAGCTATGTGGTCTAGGGAATGAAGCATTTTCCCCTGATCATAATACTTGACTTACGAGACGATAAAAAGATAAAAAGAGGAGAAAAAAATAAAAACAGAAAAAGAAAAGAAGAAATAAGAAGGAATAAAAGTTTCTCCAATCCTATTTCTTTCTTTGTTTGTTAGGTGGAGGAGATGATGTTTCAGTTAGTTTGTGACCCGTCAGGAGTGGTAGTAGAAACTTCACTCAAAGAACTGGTTCCTGCCTTAGTAAAATGGGGAAACAAGTTGGACCACATCTTAAGAGTGTTACTTTCTTACCTCTTGAGCTCCGCTCAGGTACGAGTATTTTCAAGTACTATGCCTCAACTATGACTGGAATATCTTATACTGTAGTTCCTGACACACTGTTTTTCAGCGTTGTCCTCCTCTCTCAGGTGTTGAAGATTCGGTTGAGTCACACCTTCGTGTTTTAGGTGAAAGAGAACGGTGGAATCTTGATGTTTTACTGCGGTTGCTGACTAAATTGCTTCCATTTGTACACCAAAAAGCTATCGAGACTTGTCCATTTCATTCTGTTTCAGATTCTGGGGAACATTATTTTCTACGTCCGTACTTGAGTTGTATGCAGGGTAAGCCGTACCTGATAGCACTGGAGCTTTGGAAAATTAGCCACTGTCATTTACCTAGAGATTTTATATCTTGTTCAGGGGACGTGTGGAATGGCCTGCATTCGAGTGGCTGCATGTTGACTGCTTTCCTAATTTAATTCAACTTGCGTCTCTATTACCTCAGAAGGAAGACACTATAAGAAATCGAATCACAAAGGTGCTTTTGCCCACTTGAAACAGTTTTCATTTGGAGTTTTCACTGCAGCTCCACGTTTGTTTTGCAAGTAGTTTCTAATCTAGGTGTTGGGAATGCAGTTTTTGTTGGCCGTATCTGAACGTTTTGGAGATACTTATTTGGCAGACATCATGCTACCTGTATTCTTGGTAGCAGTTGGGGATAATGCTGATTTGAAATGTTTTCCACACACAATCCAGTCAAGAATCAGAGGTAATAAATTGTGTATTTCGTTGTTAAGGAAATTATTTGTGTGTGGTTGGTGGAATAGCTTACTAAGTCCCGGTAAATCATCTTATATGTTGGTTAACTTTTGTTTCTACAGGTTTGAGACCAAAAACTGCGGTGGCTGAGAGACTTGCTACTATGTGTGTCCTACCACTTCTATTGGCAGGTGTGTTAGGATCTCCTGGCAAGCATGAACATTTGACAGAGTACCTGAGAAATCTGTTACTCCAGAGTACATTTCATGAGGATCAGCCAGCAAAACACAATGCTGAGATTTATAACTCTGTCCGCTTCCTCTGGTTGGTGCCTCGTGATAATATTTTTGCCTTAGTGAGCTTATGGGTTATGTTGTATTGCATTATTTGACTTGCTCCTTTGGTTATGTAGCACATCTGAAGAACATCACACCATGATTTTCAATATTCTATGGGAAATGGTAGTCAGCTCCAACATAAATATGAAAATCAGTGCTGCCAAACTTTTGAAAGTCATTGTAAGTTGATTCATTCTCTTGAAATCGTCAGATACTGTTAATCTAGCCATGTATTTATTGGCTATGATACGTTTTTACAGGTGCCATACATTGATGCGAAGATTGCTTCAACTCATGTTTTGCCTGCTTTAGTAACTCTTGGCTCTGACCAAAACTTAAGTGTCAAATATGCAAGCATTGAAGCATTTGGATCCGTAGCGCAGCATTTTAAAAATGACATGGTATTCACAGATAAAGTAGTGTTAAATTTTTGTTGAGTATCTCAATGGAGCGGCTTCAGTGCAGTTGGCTAACATAATTTGTTACTTTTAGATTGTAGAGAAAATACGGATTCAGATGGATGCTTTTCTTGAAGATGGATCTCATGAAGCTACAATTGCTGTTGTCCGTGCACTGGTGGTGGCTGTACCACATACAACAGATAGACTTCGAGATTATATCCTTTACAATCTTTGAGAATTTGTTTCAGTGCTTGAGTAACTCTGGCCTTTTAATTTCATTCTAGTCGTAATTCATATGTTGTAGTAAATTCCGATTCTACGATTACAAATGTTACTTCTTTGACTTAAAATACATCTATTGTCGAAGATATTCCAACTTACAGCCACACCGCCTCCTTCAAGTAACGTGACGCGTCGCCGTGAGAGAGCCAATGCATTTTGTGAATCAATCCGTGCTCTAGATGCTACAGGTTTGCTTCTCTCAAGGATCAGAGACTTCTAATTTTCTTTTACCCATTTTGTCTTCATAAATTTGATTAATTACATGGAAATTCGCATATGCTTTTTTGGTCTGGGTGTAGAAATTTGAGGAGTTTTGTTTCTGGGAGATTTTTCATGGGGTTCAATTGGATGAGCTTCGCAACCCTCTTTTTTTATATTGGCTGGGTTTGGGCATGGTGTGTGTGGGTGGGGGCTGGAAGTGAACCTTTTCTCTACCAGATAAATCTCAAAACACAATGCACAGTGATTGCAGAATCCACGCCATTATCTCTGGTTTATCTGACACGTAGATTGCTTCCCAGGGTCAGTTTTCAGCAAAAAGATGTGGCAAACAGCCCTTTAAGCGAGAGACTAAGAGGAAATATGCCACGGTGTACAAAATAAAAGAGAACTTATGACTGGAACTCAATTTACTTACCAAGGAAAGGAACTCGATCTCATGGAGAGACTATTCTGAGGGGATGTCATACAAACCCCCATATCCGCATGTGTGAATATGAAATAGTATTTCCTGTTGTTATAAAGAGTGGCTGATATTTGAAGGACCTAGTAGACATACCAAGTACGATTAAACAAGGAATTGCTGAGGATATTTCAGGGAACTTCTTTTGTGTAATTCGGAAATAGTTTTATCCTATTAAAGATTAGCCTAATCAACTAGAGGTAGATGTAATGGTAGCTGCTCATTGTTCCAGAAATAGTAAGGAAACTATTTTTAGTCTGGAAATAGATTGTCGCACAGATATTAATATGGACACTAACCAGAAATCTGCTAAACAAAAGCTCTCATGAGACATGCACAAATTCTCTAGATGTTGCCGAATATTAATATTGTTATCTTGTCAAACTAAACTGCGCCATTATTTAACTGCATGCACTTGTGTTATTTCTCATTCCTTGGAATTCTTTAAAATTTTACTATTTGGTTGCTCACTCGAACCTCTGCTTTGCTGCAGATCTGCCTCCTAGTAGTGTTAGGGATTTCCTCCTACCTGCCATACAAAATCTACTAAAAGATCATGATGCGCTTGATCCAGCACACAAAGAAGCTCTTGAAATCATAATGAAGGAAAGGTCTGGTGGAACTTTCGATGCTATTAGTAAGGTGATGGGTGCACATCTCGGACTTCCATCATCTGTGAGCAGTTTCTTTGGTGAAGGCGGACTACTCGGGAAGAAGGAAACTGGAGACCTTCCAGCACCGCCATCAGCACCGTCGCCAGCACTGTCACCCGTCGAGTCCCCAAAGCCTGTTGTTCCACAAGCCCCAGTTGAGGACACCAGGTTTAGGCGAATCATGAGGGGTGGGTTTACCGACATTCTTAGGGGTAAAACGAAAAACAGTGAGGAAACTCCGCCAACAGAATGAGAACTTAAAATTTTTTGTTTCCGTTGCAAATTTTGGGTATAGTGAAAAGCTTGTTGGTTTTCGTTTCCCTACGCTATGTCAGCAGCCCCCCCAGCGAAAAGGTGGAATCCTACAAGTTCTGTCGGGAGGAAATATCTGTATGTTGGAAGAAACAGGAAAAATGAATTGTTTGTCAAGAATGGGATTCGAACTCATGCCCTTTCGGACCAGTACCTGAAACTGGCGCCTAGACCAACTCGGCCATCTTCACGGTGGCACATTTATGTCGGGACCTAGAAATCGATTAGTGGCTCAATTTTTTTGTAACTTGCAAGGCACCTAGTACGAGGGAGAAGTCACAACCTACGAGGGTGTTCAAAGGGTGATGGCGCTGGAAAATTACTCTCTAGGTCCCTTGAGAAAAAGATACCAGAAGTACGTGCTTCTTGAAATTACTCTCTAGGTCCCTAGAAATCGATAAGTGGCTCAATTTTTTTTGTAACTTTCAAGAAGTACGTACTTCTTGAAATTATTCGTATTGTTCCGGCTCTTAGTGATGCATTCTGTGTCTAGTGCCTTGCAATGAAGTTAATTTTTTTTACTGTATACTTGAATGAAATTTGGTTGATGAACCTTTTTGCGTTGTTTTTGGCCACGTTAGTACTTTCTGGTGAAATTAATTTTTGCGTGGTGAAATTCATTACTTTGTAGATTACGGTTAACATTTTTTGAAAGTACTGAAGTTAAAACAACAAAACCGGAAAGTGTGAATGCAATTTTAGTGGGAAATACATCTCCAGTCGATTAAGAATTAAAAATGAAGCACGAATTTAAGGATGGACCATGTTGGTCATTTTCTAAAAGGTACAGAGGAAATCGTTCGAGAGTCTTAAGTGTGTGTGTGGATGAAGTAATTGAAGTGAAAATTTTACTTTTATAGAGGATTTAAAAGTATATCGCACTAAATTCCTTGTTTGGATTAGATGAGATGAATTTGTCAAATTATAGGAGGTATTTGGAAAGGAAATTTGGTGTGTTACATTTTCATGTACAAATAACTAGTCCGACTAGTTATTTGGCAAATTCTTTCCACAAATATAGGAAAAAAGTGACTCTTTTTTGTTTCCATAATTTTAGCTACGTTCTTCCACTTAAAAAGAAAATTCTGTCTCGTTAGTTTGTACTCTTACACTATCAAATTATCTAGGTCCAAATTTTGAATTAAATTCACATATAAAATACTTTTCTACAAAATCATCCAAACACTAGATTTGTAATTCCATAAATTTGTAAATCAGTGAATTTTCAAATGAATTGATTTTGAAATGCAAGTGATTTTGAAATTATTCATCAAAACACACTCTAAGTATCTACTTAATGAAGTAGTGTTGATTCTTATTGCTTGACTAACCTTTATAAGTGATGACCTTGGCAATTTACATTTTACCAACCATTTGTTCGCTATTAGGAATTTTAATAATGTCACAAAATGATGTTACTCACAAACATGGAAGGAAAATGGTAAATTTGAATAGGCGGTTATACTTAATTTTCTCATCAATAGTAAGTTTTAGGATGTAATTTGAGCTGGACAATTCGTGCCAGCCCACAGAAATAAGGGCATGAGCTTACTTGTATAAAGACTGTGGTGAACGTGGACACAAAATTTTGGGCCAGTCAAAATATGGACCGGACATGGGTAAAACCTAAAGTCCCACCCAACCCCTTTTATATATACACAAGATAACGTCTTTTTTCTTCTTTTTTTCCGTCTTAGATCCTCTAAGCAAATATATGGGTTTGGAGACCTTTAAATTTTTATTTTTTTTAGCTTTGTGTTTTATCATAGGAGTAGACTTCTTTAAGATTGTCGAGGGACTCTTGTCTTTTTCTTTTATATTGTCTTAAAACATTGTTTGTATGCTTATAACTAAATTCATTTGGAAACTTCAATATACTTTTCTTCATTACACTAATTAGTAGACTTGGATGGTAATTGATATGCTTAAAAATTAGAAAAAATAGAAACTCACGACTAATTAATATACTTACATGGTGTTCCCAACCTACTTTGGTTGCACCCAAGGGCCCATCAGGTGTCCTGTTG
>JAVXUP010005098.1:0-22449 GCA_033070095.1 Escallonia herrerae | reverse complement strand
TATGTTTTCAAATTTTTTCTTGGTTAATTGTGCCTTTTTTTGTTGCCTCGATATATTGATATATTGAGATCGTTGATTATGAATTGTACATTATTTTTTGGAAAAATTGAGATTGTTGATTCCGTCGCTAAAACAAGTCTTTGGGCGTCAGTTTATTAAAATAGCATTAACGTACTATGTCGCTAAAACAAGTCTTCGGGCCAATTTATTTCAATTTATTAAAACTGCATCACGGGCGCCAATTTATTCCAATTTATTACATTACGCCACATTGTATAGTTCTATATATATAGCGGATATAAGGGGCCCTCCGCTTAGGCCGGGTTCGGGAAGGTCGGGAACTAAGGCCCCGTTTGACAAAAAATTTTTCCCTCTTTTTTTTCAGTTTTAAAAACTGAAAAAAAATGTCTGGTCCGTGCCAACCATTTTCTGCGGTAAGTATATCCGCGATACTATATAGCGGACAGTTTGGACTAAGTGTAGAAAAAACTAAGTGTTGGAGAGGTGGAAGTAAGTGTAGAAGAAAAAACTAAGTGTAGAAGAAAAAACTAAGGCCCCGTTTGACAAATTTTTTTTCCCTCTTTTTTTTTCAGTTTTAAAAACTGAAAAAAGTGTAGAAAAAACGAAGTTTTGGAGAGGTGGAACAAAGTGTAGAAGAAAAAACTAAGTAGTGGTATTCTAAGTAGCGGACGTAGAGAACACAACCAAAAACATTCTGCGGGGCCGTCCGCTATACTATGTAGCGGACGTAGAGAAGATGTGTCGTCCGCTACATAGTATAGCGGACGTAGAGAAAACTACCAAAAGTCTAGCGTCCGCGATACTATATAGCGGACAAGGAACAGACCCGCGAGACTATATAGCGGACGGCAAATGTATATTGTCCAGCGGACAGCAAATATATATATTCAAACCCAAAAGAAAGTCCCCCTATAACTTCTACACTCTTCTTCTCCCCGTGTTCTTCCTACTCACAAATATTCCCAGCGGCGTTAGCAAGCAGATCTGCGCAATTTCTTCATAAGAGCAGCTTTAATCCCCCCCTAATAGATCACGTAAGTTCACAAAATCAATCCTTTACATGTTTCTAATCTATAGTTGTGATCAATATTGCGTTTTATGCGTGGTTTTGATTATGCATTGAGCATGTGCTAGCGGTGATGAGGATTTATATATGTATGTATTTATTCATGTGCTAGCGTTTGTAAAATCCAATTCCATAGTTTCAGTTGCAAAAAATGGAATTTATCCCTGGACCAGAAGATCCATCCGTGTTATACGACCAAGCCAACCATATCAGTACGCTCATATGGGATGGTGGAGTAAGATACATTATTTATCAACTTTCTTATTATTACGAACGTTGTTTTACCAAAAATTTTGCTCAAATTGTATTTATTAATAATTCGTAGGAAAGAGAACTTCTCACCACCGTAGAAGTATCTCGCGAGTTCACGAGATGGACCTTGAACAATTCCCAGAAAAGCATACTGCGTGGAATTGGGTTTGGGATTTTCACGCATGGGCAGATCTTTCAACAGCTTGACCGGGCCTTGATAGGTGCCCTTGTTGAGAGGTGGAGAAGTGAAACGAATACGTTTCACTTCCCGATCGGAGAGATGACGATTACCCTAGAAGATGTAGGGTTCATCTTGGGGTTGCCGGTGACGGGGCGGCCGGTAATTGCTCCTCCATCAGACGCAACGAATAAGAGAACAGCGCGAGACTTCTTCACTTCGATACCCCAGGATCAATTTAGCACTGGTGGTATAAAGTTGAAGTGGTTGGTAGATACCTACGGGGTTTTGCCGGAAAACTATACGGGCCGTGAGCTTGTGGTGTACACAAAGGCCTTCCTCTTATGGGTGATGGGAGCAATTTTATTCCCAACGACGTCGAAGAACACGGTCAGCGTGAAATATTTACCGTTGTTGGGTAACCTGTCGGAGGTTGGGGATTATGCCTGGGGTGCAGCGGTTCTTTCGTATCTGTACCGAGCATTGCACAAGGCAACGAGGCCCAACTCCAAAGCCATATGTGCATGTCTCTCGCTATTGCAGGTATATCATATAAATCATGTCTTCGTTATTGTGTTTTATTTTTGTTGAATCAACGATATAAATATAATTTTTTGATGTTCTCAGGTGTGGTCTTACGAACACCTTGCTCCCGGTGCACCAACGCGTAGGGATGGAACCGACAAAGTCTGGCCTCGGTTGTGTGCTTGGGAGTACAGCCGGAGGGCTAGCCACTACAAGAGGAGAGTCGATCCCCATCACAACATTACGTACTATCGAGGGGAGTTCGACCGTCTATCTCCGGGCCAAATGCGTTGGGCACCGTACATACGTTTGGCGCGACGGGTGGGAGAGTCGTTCGTCTTCACGCTCTCCGGGTTGCAGCGCACACCCCTGATCCATTTCGAGCTCGCAGAGTGGCAGCTGCCCGACCGAGCAATGCGCCATTTTGAGTTGGAGCAGGGTTTGCCAGTCGATGCCCCGGATATGAGGGTTAACAGGAACCCACCGGATGTCGGAGTGTTTGGCACCGCCAATGCGTACGAATTGTGCGCGGCCGAAATAGAGCTTTGGACTTCTTGGCAGGACACACTGGCGGCCATCGTCTCGGAGTCAGACCCCGTTATCAGCATCGATCAGTACGATGAGTGGTACTACCGCATCACGCGGAGGAGAGTAGCCCCTGTAAACTTTGAACGTGGGGAGAGGTATGCGCCTAGGGGTCAGATCGATGAGCGTATGGCATACAATCTCGTAAGTTGCCCAACAAGTCTGACTTGAACCAAATTAGTTGAATATAAATGTCTGATTGAAGTTACTTAATTTTTTATCTCTTTGGATGTAGGTTAATGCCTCGCTTGCATTCTTCCAGAAGTTGAGTGAGCGGAGGGATCTGGTGAGCGCAATGGGCGAGGATCTTTGCCAACAGGCTGCGACATTGGCTTTAGGCTGCGGGAATTTTTTACGCCAAGCATCGGGCCAGTCTTCGGGAGTAAGCCCGGGAATGGGTTATATGGGCGTCAGCCAGGGATACGGTGATCCCTCTGGACAGGCTTCAGGGGTGAGTCAGGGAGTTGTTGGTACCTCTGAAGCGGGGATGGGACAGGCTCAAGCGTCGTGGGGCGATTACAGCGGCCCCTCCTTCAATTTGTTCCCGGAACCCCTCTCTCAAGTCACGCAAGACTTTCCTTTCGGAAACTACGGTTTCTCCGAGGCACTGCCCATTGTCCCGTGGGCGGGACCAGTTGGCGGCCCCGAAGGGGAATATCAGCCGGCCGAAGAAGGAATTGGAGGCCAATATCCCCCGATCGACCCCCGAGGGCAATATCCGAAAGGGCATCCAGCCAGGCCCCTAAAGCCGCATAAATGCGATATAATCCGAGCCCGTTATTTTAGCGGGGCCCCCCAAGACGGAGCGTCGTATGACGTGGATCACCCCGAGGGCTTGGATTACAATGCCTCTTGGACAGAGATCGCCTCGCTGGCGCCAGGATCTTGGTTAGACAGCGGTGTCATCTCGCACTACGTGCAAATTCTGAGGCGAAGGTGTCGGGAGCATCCAGACATCGGTCTGCGCGTGTTTATCTTGGATGCTTTTTTCCATCAGCTCCTAGTACAAGAGTGGCACGACTGGGGCAATGCAAGGAAGGGGAGAGGCATGGCCCAGTGGAAACCGTCCCCTAACCTACAAGCATATCTTGCTAGGGATAGTCCAGTAAGCGCAAGTGTTGCCGACGTGTTTCTAATCCCCTTTTTAGGGAATGCGCACTGGTACTTGGTTTGCTACGAACCATTACAGAGCACGGTTTCAGTCGTCGACAGTCTCTACGACGATACCGACGTGATGCCTGTGATTGATATGTACCGAGGCATAGGCCAGTTGGATGCCATGGTAAGATCCTGTTTCCTTCTTGTTGTAACTTGCATATTATAAAACTGATTAATCTTATTTTGCTAGCTATGTTTAATGCTTATTATGGTTCTCGCAGAATCTTTTTGCTGCCCTGGTCAATGGTAGGCGTCGGGAGAAGGTATCGCGCAGGCCGGTCCTCATTTTCCGATTAAAGAGGAGTAGGCCCAAGCAACATAATTCCTCGGACTGCGGCGTCTTCCTCTGCATGTACATGGATTACATTTGCCGGTCTGAGAGCCTCAAGAAGACTGTCTGGAGCGAAGAATGCATACAAGACTTTAGGTATAGGATTGCTTGGCAAATTATAAATGGCCGGCCTAGAGCTATTAGGTTTATTGTAAATCCGTGTAAGGAACATAATTCCTGCGAGAGATGATGTTCCCCAATTCACATTGTAACGTTACAACACTTTTTTAACCCAAAAAATTTATTGAATGCGATTGATTTTATTGACCAATGTGATTTAACGGTGGGAAACCAAGTGTTGGATATCTGTCTATCTGCAGGGCAAGTGTTCAAAAAATAACAAAGTGATCGATAATATGTGTATCTGCGGGGCCGTCCGCTACATAGTATAGCGGACGCAGAGAAGTGAACCAAAACCAAAAAAAAAAAACTAATGTCCGCTACATAGTATAGCGGACGCAGAGAAGCGATACTAAGTGTCGTAGGGGGGGGCCGTCCGCTACATAGTATAGCGGACGCAGAGAAGCGATCCAAAACCAAAAAAAAAAAAACTAAGTGTTGTAGGGGGGGTCCGCAACATAGTATAGCGGACGCAGAGAAGTGAACCAAAACCAAAAAAAACTAAGTGTTGTAGGGGGGGTATTCTGCGGGGCCGTCCGCTACATAGTATAGCGGACGCAGAGAAGTGAACCAAAACCAAAAAAAACTAAGTGTTGTAGGGGGGTATTCTGCGGGGCCGTCCGCTACATAGTATAGCGGACGCAGAGAAGTGAACCAAAACCAAAAAAAAACTAAGTGTTGTAGGGGGGTATTCTGCGGGGCTGTCCGCTACATAGTATAGCGGACGCAGAGAAGTGAACCAAAACCAAAAAAAAACTAAGTGTTGTAGGGGGGGTAGCTGTCCGCTACATAGTATAGCGGACGCAGAGAAGTGAACCAAAACCAAAAAAACCAAGTGTTGTAGGGGGGGTATTCTGCGGGGATGTCCGCTACATAGTATAGCGGACGCAGAGAAGTGAACCAAAACCAAAAAAAAACTAAGTGTTGTGTAGGGGCCGGCTACATAGTATAGCGGACGCAGAGAAGTGAACCAAAAACAAAAAAAACTAAGTGTTGTAGGGGGGTACTGCGGGGCCGTCCGCTACATAGTATAGCGGACGCAGAGAAGTAAACCAAAACCAAAAAAAAACTAAGTGTTGCAGGGGGGTATTCTGCGGGGCTGTCCGCTACATAGTATAGCGGACGCAGAGAAGTGAACCAAAACCAAAAAAAAACTAAGTGTTGTAGGGGGGTATTCTGCGGGGCTGTCCGCTACATAGTATAGCGGACGCAGAGAAGTGAACCAAAACCAAAAAAAAACTAAGTGTTGTAGGGGGGTATTCTGCGGGGCTGTCCGCTACATAGTATAGCGGACGCAGAGAAGTGAACCAAAACCAAAAAAAAACTAAGTGTTGTAGGGGGGTATTCTGCGGGGCCGTCCGCTACATAGTATAGCGGACGCAGAGAAGTGAACCAAAAAAAAAAAAACTAAGTGTTGTAGGGGGGGTATTCTGCGGGGCCGTCCGCTACATAGTATAGCGGACGCAGAGAAGTAAACCAAAACCAAAAAAAAACTAAGTGTTGTAGGGGGGTATTCTGCGGGGCTGTCCGCTACATAGTATAGCGGACGCAGAGAAGTGAACCAAAACCAAAAAAAAACTAAGTGTTGTAGGGGGGTATTCTGCGGGGCTGTCCGCTACATAGTATAGCGGACGCAGAGAAGTGAACCAAAACCAAAAAAAAACTAAGTGTTGTAGGGGGGTATTCTGCGGGGTGTCCGCTACATAGTATAGCGGACGCAGAGAAGTGAACCAAAACCAAAAAAAAACTAAGTGTTGTAGGGGGGTATTCTGCGGGGCCGTCCGCTACATAGTATAGCGGACGCAGAGAAGTAAACCAAAACAAAAAAAACCTAAGTGTTGTAGGGGGGGTATTCTGCGGGGCTGTCCGCTACATAGTATAGCGGACGCAGAGAAGTGAACCAAAACCAAAAAAAACTAAGTGTTGTAGGGGGGGTATTCTGCGGGGCCGTCCGCTACATAGTATAGCGGACGCAGAGAAGTGAACAAAAAAAAACTAAGTGTTGTAGGGGGGGTATTCTGCGGGGCTGTCCGCTACATAGTATAGCGGACGCAGAGAAGTGAACCAAAACCAAAAAAAAACTAAGTGTTGTAGGGGGGTATTCTGCGGGGCCGTCCGCTACATAGTATAGCGGACGCAGAGAAGTGAACCAAAACCAAAAAAAACTAAGTGTTGTAGGGGGGTATTCTTTAATACCTTAGGTTTCTAATGTTGTGCTGCGCAGTGTAGCGGACAGTGTAAGAAATCACGTATAAAAAAATGATTGTAAAGGTTATTACAAACGAGTCATTACTAAAATATTATTACAAAATGTCCGACACTTTTGATGGCTCATAAAAGATTATTACAAAATATTCAGTACACTAAAGTTCCACTGCAGCTTGTTCGTCCTCATCCTCGGCATCATCTTCTTCCCCGTCTTGCAAAGGCACTGGACTTATCCCCAGTGCCTTGTAATGGTTCCGCTTGTCGTGGTCTGTCATTTTGTTGCACAATGCACACCTTCTTAGCTTTTTTGGTTGACTTGCCGTCTCAATAGAGCTTTTCATCCGCGTAGATCTCTTGCGGCCTTTCGTTTGCGATATAATTGGATCCGAAGGCCGGATATCATTGTCGGCTCCCTCCCCCGGCTCGTCATCTTCTGATCCCGTCGTAGGCTCGGTGTCAACCGCATTGCTGACTGAAGCTGCTTCCAATTGGTCGACGATGGGCTCTTGCTGCTGAGCTACCTCGAGGAGATGTTTATATCCGACCATTGTAGCAGCACCCTTTACGGACAAACGGGTGAACATCGTCACCAGATGATTATACCGCAACGTCTCTGATTCTTCAAAGTCAGTATACGGGTGCTCCGGAAAGGAAATGGTACCGTGCAACCTGTTTGCACCTTTCGTCCAACGTGGCAGGACGTATTTATCGGGGATTGTCCTGATATTCTTCTGTGTGAAAAACCGCAGAATGTGTCTACACAGGATGCCATGGAACTCAAACTTCTTACAAACACATGTCACCGAGTCCGTCAATGTGTCGTGGGTCACCGTATAAATTCTGCGCAGCTTCTCAGGGACGAGGTCATTCACGAGCGAATAAACCTTGTACTCACGCGACGACTTTTCTGCCACCTTATATATACTGTATCGGCCCGATTTTTGCAGCTCTACTTGGTATAGCAGGAAGATCTCCTTCGTATAGACTTTGGCACCGTTCAGCTCCAGCGGGGTCTCAAGCAACCTTCTCCTTTGCTTGTACGTGGTTGCAAAGTCTGCAGCCCTTTCTTTCACGAACAACGACGCAACCGCTTTTTGTGCTGATGTGACGAAACTCTTCAAATTGGTAGCTGTACCCACATAATTATCGAACGTGGCATTCATAGATTCACTCCTGCCCGTCGTTTTCATGCCCGCAGAAAAATGACTTCTCGTGTAAACACCAATCCATTGCTCTTTGAGCCCGTACAAGTGCTGGAGCCACTCGTTGTCTTGCAATGAGTAATCCCGAACAAGCTTTTCCCACCTCTCCTCGAATTCCTCAATCGTTAATGACTTGAGGACGCATTTGTCAAAATCCTGTTTAAAGTCTGGATACTTTGCGTACATGTGATGCAGACGTTCAGGGTATTTGTTGCTTATGTGCCAAGTGCACAAGTTGTGTCGAGTATCTGGGAAGACGGTAGCAATAGCCTTCTTCATTGCCAAATCTTGATCGGTGATGATAACAGTCGGTGCTTTGAAGTTCATTGCTTCCAGCCACACCCTAAACAACCATTCAAAAGAACTCTCGCTCTCGTCCCTTAACAAGGCGAACCCGAACAGGATGGAGTGATAATGATGATTGACGCCCGTGAAAGGAGCGAACGGCATCGAGTACTTGTTGGTACGGTATGTGGTGTCGAAAGTCACGACATCCCCAAAATGCTTATAAGCTAGCCTCGAACGACCGTCGACCCAAAAAATTATGCTAACTCGATGCTCGTCGTCAAGTTTATAGTCGAAGGTAAACTGCGGGTCCTCCATCTGCATCCGTTTCAATAGGCTCATTGTCGCTTGCGCATCATTGAGGTCATACGCGGCTCGTCTATGGGTTCGGACCGCGTTCCGAACGTCTGTCGTGTTAAAGTTTAAATTTTGAATTCCCCCAGCCTGTTCAGCAAGAACATTAATCATGTCGGTAGGTCCTAGCCGCGCATCGCTCATTGTGTGAATTAGGCTCCTCGCGACCTTACCCACCTTCTTGTGTTGATGCATCTGACTCACCTTAGAAGGGGTTACTAACGGGTGATTGTGTGCCAGTTCCAGGCTGGTAATAAGCCAATGATCTTGTTTGGCTTTATAGCTTACGAACATCTTGACCTGGCAATTCGTGCGCGCAAAGCAATCCCGTCTTCTCCGCGCATACCCTATTTCGTCATCATCACTGTCATCGTTGCCTACGCGTGTCTCATTTTGCACTGGGTTTCTGCCCCTATGACACTCGTATAAGCGAGAGCATATCCTTTTCGATACGCTGCTTGTTCTTGTAGTTTTTATTCTAATGCCAAAACCAACCCTCAATGAATAAGCTCGAAAACATTCTCCAGCTTCTTCCAACGTTTGAAAGGTTCGTCCTAGATACGGATCACTAGCATCTACGGGGGTGCTGGAGCTCGATACGAAATCAGACATTGTGAAAAAGACCTATGTAGAAATAGAATACGCTTATTATCTCAAAATTATCTTGACGATTAGACCGATTTAGGATACCATATACATAATCTCAAAAGTGTCTCCTATTTTGCTAATTATATATTTACTGAACATAACAAATTAAAATTACTAAGATAAACGGTAGCAAGATCACAAACTTTACCTTGCTTGAGTGATGCTTGAACCAAAAGTGTGTTACTCCAAGAAAAGCTTGAAGGGTGCTGAAAATGGAAGCAAGTGAATCTGAAAGCCCCGCATAAATTTTGCTGAAAGAGCCGAGTAGGGATAGATTCTAGGATACCAGGGGACAGTTCTCGGGGCTCACGCCCGAGACTTTATAGGCGACCGAGGGGACAGGCCCTGACATGTGTCAGCCTAGAGATCGTCCGCCATACAGTATGGCGGACGCCTTTTTCCTGACACATGTCAGGAACAGAAAGGCGTCCGCGAGACAGTCTCGCGGACATGGGAGGAGGGCAAAAAGGTAAAACTCCCGTCCGCGAGACAGTATGGCGGACGGGGATCAGTTTTGGAAAAAGGCGCGATCTGGACCGTCCATCTTTCAGGATGGACGGTCAGATCGCGCTAGCAACTTAACTCCATTTGCTAGCGCTATCAATGGATCAGCTCCCATATATATATATATATATATATATATATATATATATATATATATATATATATATATATATATATATATATATATATATATATTGCTGATCCGTTGATCGCGCGGGCAAATGAGGCTAAGTTACTCGCGCGATCTGGCCGTGCACACCCGATCTGACCATGCACAAGCGATCTGTGGACTGTCCAGATCTTCTTCTTCTTTTTTTTTTTAGGTTTTTTTAAGTCCATCCACCATTTAATGTAGGGAACAATTTTTTGACAAAAATACTCTCGAGCAGTACAGTACAGTGCACGTCCGCTACATTATGTAGCGCACAAATAAGGCAGTAGTTTTCTATTTTTCTATCCCTTATCTCATTAATGTGGTCTGACTTTTTCTCTTTCTTTCTCTTTTCTCTCACCACTTTTTATTTTCTCTCTCATCCTCCTCCTCTCTTCTTTTTCTTTTTCTTCTTCTTCTTCTTCTTCTTCTTCTTCTTCTCTCTCTCTCTCCCCAAAAGATATTTGAGACCATAGCAGGAAGAATTGCTCTTCTCAGGATCTAAACAAGGGCATGGAACTTTGCTTAAAGGCTCAAATGCAAAAGGCCCGACTGAGTACACTTGTAAGGGGAGTTTGGGTGTGAAAGTGACATGGATGGCATCAAGATGGCACCCTTGAGGCCATAATGGAGATTGGTTAGCTGGTTGCAGGTAGCTGAGGCTGAGGGTGAGGAGGCTAGGGAAACCTTGCAATTGTGGGATTTGTAGGTGGTGATGGACTTTGCTGCCATGATGAAGAAGTAGCCATTCTTGTCTATTTTGGACTTCTGGACTAGTCTGTACTTGGTGTTATTGCATTCTAGCTTTACAACTGCACCTGTATGAACATAATTTGGACAAGTCATTAGTATTGTTGCAGATCATAGACCAAAGACTGGTAAGCTATTGATCTAAATATGTTGTCTTTTGGCCTTAAAAGGACTGATCTTTCTCTACAAAAACAAAATAATGATCAATTTGTATGATTATCTCCCCTACAACAGTTAGAAAATTTGTATGAAGATTTGTTGGGGAACAAAATGGGTGTATCAACCAAACTTCGTTTGATTATTCAGACGCACCAACTAGTTATGAAATTGCATTGATAGCCTCTAGATATTGAATATAAAGGGATATTTCTTTTGTCGCTGTAATTTTGAAAATTAATGTTTAAATGTCTTCAAAAGTAAGTAGATAGATCCTAAACATATAGTGTGTATCATCTTACAAGAATAGAGTATGGCGTAGAAAAACTGTACGAAGATTTGTTGGGGACCCTTTTAGGGAATAAGTGTGTATCAGAAAAGCAGTAATGCCATCCAAATGATTGAATGACAATGTAATCCACAATTGCAACTAAAAACCCTTTGAGCCGTGCATTAAAATTTTACATCAGCCATCAGTAGTCCGCTACATTACGTAATGGACAAATAAGGCAGTACTATTCTCTTTTTCTCTCCCTTCTCTTATTAATGTGTTCTAACTTTTTCTCTTTCCCTCTCTTTCTCTCACCACTTTTTGTTTTCTCTCTCATCCTCCTCCTCTCTTCTCTCTCATCCTCCTCCTCTCTTCTCTCTCTGAATTTCAAAGATTGATTATCCAAGTTCCAACTGAGATTGAAGCCAAAAAGGAAGCACAGGGAATCCTAATCAACACCCAATCAAACGAAACACAAAGGAAAAAAAAAGGTAGAAGAAAAAGCTCACCCAGAATTGCTAACACAAACATACCCACAAATTAATACACGGGAAAAAAAATTCATCAAGATAATACTCAAAAAGTCAAAATTGAACATGATCATGTTCATATATGTAATGGGTGCGCAAGAAACAAGATCGTGGAAGCTATATCGACAGTATTTTACGTAAACATGGTCTTCTTGCTGGGATCTCTTTGGGTCACAAGTGTTTGTTCTTCAAGCTTGAACGCAAGCAGCCATGGTGGTGGGGACTCCCTTGTTTCAGAGGAAAGAATACTGGTTCAGGTGAAATGGGAGAGCCAAGAAAAATGCCTCACCATCAAATAGCGCACTCGCAACCCGTAAATCCCCACAATTCGTAGATCCTGAGAAGAGCAAATCCCATTTCTATGGCCACAAATATCTTGTGCAGGGGGGAGAGAGAGAAGAGAGGATGAGGAGGAGGAGGAAGAGGAAAAGGATAAGAGAAAAACAAAAGTGGTGTGAGAAAAGAGAGAGAAAGAGAAAAAGTCAGACCACATTACTGAGAGAATGGAGAGAGAAAGAGATGACTATTACCTTATTTGTCCGCTACATAATGTAGTGGACGAGCATTGTACTGTACTCCTCGAGGGTATTTTATCAAAAAACCGTCATCTACATTATGTGGCAGGAAAACTTAAAAAAATGCAAAAAAAAGATCTGGATCATCCACAGATCGCGTGTGGAAGGCCAGATCGTGTGGGCAATTTATGGGAGCTGATCCGTTAACCGCGTGGGTAAATGGAGTTAAGTTGCCCACGCGATCTGGCCGTCTATCTGGACGGACCAGATTTAATTTTTTAAAACATTTTTTTGCCATCTGCTACATAATGTAGTGGACGGTACTTTTTACCATAATACGCCTCATCTATTTGACCGTCCGCTACATTACGTAACAGACAGTTTGGATGGGTTTGAGTGTAATGGGCTGGTCCGCTACATTATGTAGCGAACAATTTGAATGGGTTTGAGTGTAATGGGCTGGTCTTGTAATTGAATTATTATTCTGCACTTGTATACGTGTTATGAATGGGAATTTGGGATCAAAGCTGCATCTGGTTATTGATGTGCAGCTGAAGTACAAATTCTTGTGAAACTGACGAATTTTTTTGCACTTCTTTGTGAGTACGAAACCCAGTGAAAATTAGATGATTATCTTCACCAAAATGCATGTATGGCCAAGGATTTGTCAATTTGTGACCTTTGCTACATCAAATTTGTCAAACGATTTGGTTCGCAGTTCGGTGTCTGATCATACCTGTCGGCATCTGATCATACAACCAAATCAACAAAGTTTTTCTCAGTTCGGTCATCTCTCTGAGATCATCAGGATTTGCTAGTTTCAAACATCATGCTAAGTCTAAAAACCAACTGAAATGTAAACCTTACATCCAACAAAGGTAGCTAAATAAGACGGTTTCAAATCGAAAGGAAGAACAGTAATGATACGAGACATCCGGGGAAGATTTTGGAGCAGCCAGAGCAAGCACCAGTCTCGATTAAACAAGGACCCATCACTATTTCATAGAACTACATACGATCTTTCCAAACTTTCGCCGCCAAAACTTTGATTCTCAAACCCATTTTGATTTGTTCTTCATCACGGGCGGTGGTGCTTGGTCTGATGGCAGCAACGGCCAGAGCGAGGAGGAGAGAGAGAGATCCTCGGGGACCTAGCCAATACAGGGGTCAGAAGAAAAAGAGAGAGACGTCACGACTGCGTCGGCAGAGTTGCCGAGGACACCGCGATTGAAGCGGTGGAGTATCAACCTTGGCGACAATGGAGGTGGATTGTTTGGGAGGCAGAGGAGGACATAGTTTGGGGGGAGAGAGAGAGATGAAAGTAAAATGGATGTGTTCTCTGGTTTACTTTGCAGATAAGCCATTTTTTATATTATGTCCGCTGCGGACAAACACTTTAGTTGCACCAACCAACTACGTGAGGCAGACTGGGGGTATTATGGTAAAAAGTATCGTCTGCTACATTATGTAACAGTGGACAAAAAAGTGTTTTAAAAAATTAGATATGGTCGGTCCATTGGGCCAGATGGATGGCCAGATCGCGAAAGTTGCCCGCGCGGTCAACGGATAAGCTCCATATATATATATATATATATGGGAGCCGATCCACACCCACCGGTGGATAAAACTTAATTTATCCACCCAACTGCTACAAAGAGTAGCGGTTGCTATTATTACTCCCAAATACACAACCGCAACACTTTGTTACGGTTGCGCCCCCATGGCCCCCCTCCCCCTTCCCTCCATGGCCCCCTCCCCCCGTCTCCCCCCAGCCCCCCTGCCCAACCGTAACTCTTTGTTGCGGTTGGCCCCCCTTCCCCCACGTGGTGTCCCCCTTCCCCGCCACGTGGCCTTCCCCTTCCCCCATGGCCCCCCCTTCCCCCGTCCTCCCCTCGCCCACCACGTGGCATCCCCCCTTCCCCCATGGCCCCCCTTCCCCCCGTCCTCCCCTCCCCCCATGGCCCCCCCATGCCCCCAACCGCAACACTTTGTTGCGGTTGGCCCCCTTCCCCTGGTCCCCCTTCCCAATTCCCCGCCACGTGTCCTCATCCCCCTCTCCCCCGCCACGTAGCCCCGTCCCCCCCACCATGCCCAACTGCAACACTTTGTTGCGGTTGCATGCCAACCGCAACAAAGTGTTGCGGTCCCCACCCCCCCACGTGGTGTCCCCCCTCCCCCCGTGATGCCCCCTTCCCCATGGCCCCCCTTCCCCCCGTGATGCCCCCTTCCCCCTCCCGTGATGCCACGTGGTGTCCTTCCCCCTCACTCACAGATTTTTTTTCTGTCTTCTTTCTTCTCTTTCCTTCACTTTTTTCTCAATATAATCCCTCCTCCCCGAACCCTTTCTTCCACTCTCCATCATCTTTACCAACTATCTTCATACTCCATATCTCACCTACAACAATACAAACAAAAAAATTTTACGCTAGAAGCTCGGTGGATAACCGCTAGAAGATCGGTGGATTTTTCTTTAAATATATCAAGTCAAAACAAGTAAGTATTTTTTGGGTTTTCTTATAATTCAATGTTAATTTCAAAGTTCAAAAATAGTCATTGTAGACTCAAATCGAAGATAACGAAAATACAAATTGAAGGAAACAAAAATCAGATCAATCGGAGATCGGATGAGCGGTATTACATTTATAGATTCCAAAATAGCGATTTTTTAGGGCGTCTAAATTAGGATTTTTCACGAATTTATAAAAAATAGCTAGAGCTAGATTTTGCCAATGTACAAAAAAGAGACCCTAATTATTTTTAAAAGATCTATATCAGGGAAAAGTTTCAGATTTTTTTAAATACTGGAAAGGGGTTAACTGATACGGGGAACCTTGTAACTTTGCACTGTAATTTAAAATATCAAGCCAGCGCGATTTCGCACGAAACTTTTATGAGAACCCTAGGATGTTGGAAAGTTCCATCCCCCAGGAATTCGGGCCATTCCGAAGTCGTTAGCTATTTTTTTGGCCGAACGGACTTTTAAGCGCTCGATCCGGACACCGGTTCGGGATTTTTGGGCGAAAAGTCCGTAGAATACTTTTTAGATCAAGAATGAATTCGGGAAGCTTAAAATAGCATTTCAATGCACTTTTGAGGTTGTTCTGATGCCAGGGGCACTTTGGTAATTTGCCACCCCGAGAGGGGTATTTTGGTAATTTTACGATGTTAAGTTTTTCAAAGGACTTTCTAGTCCAAAAATGTAAGTAAAACACCTGAGAGGTTGTTTTGAAGCTTGCCTGGGGCGTTAGGGTGATAATGAACCCCCGGGGGCATTTCCGTAATTTGCCGCTCATCGGGGCTATTTTGGTAATTGAACATTGTAAAATTTTCCGCAACTGGAGGAAAGAGTCTTCATTTTTATTTTATTTAATTCTATGACTTGTTGAGAATGATATAATTTTTATTTGTTCTATTTCAGTATAAATATGGATGCAACAGAAGGAAATACTTTTTGTGAAGATTCTGATTCACCTTACTTGGGTCAAGTTTTTCAAACACTGGACGAAGTTAAAGCATACTATAGAGCATATTCGAAAATGATAGGTTTCGGTATTAGAACTAAGACTACTAGAAAACGGGCGAATACTGATCAAATTTGTGGAAGACTATTTGAGTGTCGTAGAGGAGCACCGTATGTACCCCCTGTTGTTCGGATCAGTGACGAAGGGCCATCAAGACAAAGAAAACGCGACACATTTTCGGGTACTGGCTGCAAGGCCCATGTGTATGCAGTACACCGAAAAAATGAAAACCATTGGGTTGTGACGGGAGTGGAGTTGAGCCATAATCATCAGTTGATGACCCCTAGTAAGATTGGTCAAATTCATCAACGCCGAGAAATAAGCGCGGCACACAGACAACTGATATTTACAATGGCCGAGGCTAAAATTCCACCTTCTAGAATGATGGGGGTTTTCTCAAGCCAGTCTGGGGGGATTGACAAGTTGAGTTTCAACGAAGTAGACCTTCGAAATGAACTTCGTGCTCAGAGGAGAGAGTCTTTCGGTAAGAGTGATTCTCAAGCTACACTTGATATCTTCAGGCACCTTCAGAGTGAGAATTCTGGCTTTTTCTATAGTCTCCAACTGGATGATGAGAACCGCATTAGTACCATATTTTGGGCGGATGCCCGTTCTAGAGCTGCTTACCAAAATTTTGGGGATGTTGTGACGTTTGACACCACATACCGCACAAATAAGTACTCTATGCCTTTTGCTCCGTTCACCGGGGTGAACCACCACTATCAGTCAATCTTGTTTGGCTTTGCCCTGCTTAGGGATGAGACGGAGGAGTCATTTATGGTTATTTGAAACGTGGCTTAAAGCAATGTATCATATTCCTCCAAAGACCATCATCACCGACCAAGATCTGGCAATGAAAAATGCAATCGCTAAGGTCCTTCCAGATACTCACCATGGCCTGTGCACATGGCACATAAGCAACAAATATCCCGAACGGCTTCACAATGTATATGCAAACCATCCGACATTCAAGACTGACTTTAATACATGTGTGAAGAAATCGTTGACGGTAGACGTGTTCGAGGAGAGGTGGGCCAAGTTAATGGATGACTACCATTTGCACAATCATGAATGGTTACAGTCGTTGTATGAGATCAAGACACAGTGGGTCGGTGCCTACACCAAGAAGTTTTTTAGCCGGAATGACTACGACCTCGAGAAGCGAAGGTATGAATGCATTCTTTGATGGGTATGTAGGCCATTCTTCAAGTATAACAGAGTTCGTACTAGAGATGAAGAAAGCCCTTGACAAGCAATTTTTCCTTGAGAGAGAAGCCAACGCGGCTACAGTTTACAGAGAAAGAGCCATAGTAGTTTTTTCACCTTTAGAGGCTCATGCGGCTCAAGTCTATACCAAGGAAATGTTTAGACAGTTTCAAGAGGAACTACTAAAGTCGAATCAATATTGCATGACAAAGTTGCACGAGTATTCCACCAGAGTGATCAAGGTTTATGCTTTGACAAATGTGACGAATTTCACCAATCCGTGCTCTTCGTCGGCTCCGAGGAGCAGAAGACATTTTACCGTAGCAGTTTGTATGGACACCGGGTTGGTTAATTGCAACTGTCAACTGTTTGAGCATAAAGGTATACTTTGTCGACACGCGTTGAGGGTTTTTAGCGCCAAGAATGCTCGTGAAATCCCTCCACAGTATATCTTGGAAAGGTGGACGAAGGAAGCCAATAGAGTCCACGGTCACATTCCTTACGTGCCCAATGTTTCAGTTGATTTCGAGCAATCTGAGACGCTGCGATATAATCACCTTTGTAACATCATGCACGGTTTATCATTGGATGCAGCGTCAACATTTGATGGGTACAGGTATCAAGTTGAAGCAGCCGCACGGGATAAGGCTAACCTTGCACAGTTTAGGATGGCATTACCAGAAAGACGGGACACTCCAACCACTCGGACGACTCCAGCAGGTAGATTCAATCGAGCTTCACAGCCAGTCATTGACGGCACTAGCCTGCAAGGTGAGGAGGACAACATTTTTTATCCGATTATTTCTCAAACAAAAGGGCAAAAACGAGCAATACGCATGAAGAATCCGATTGAAGAAGCAACGGGTCAAAAAAATTGCGAAAGTGTGCGTTGTGTAATAAGATGACTGATCATGACAAGAGAAACCATTATAAAGTGTTAGGTATCGAACCTGGCAGTATGGTCGAGGAGGACGACGATGATGATCAGTGTTAGGGTTAATGTTTCAGTTGTATAAATTGAACTTTTATAATGTTTAAATTTGTGATTTGGTTTGTGGAATCATAGCTTCTGAAAAAATCGTAATTTTTTTTGTCACATTTATTTTGCTCATTGAACCCTAGGCACGCTAGTTAGCCCATTTGTATCAATTTCGGAAAAAAGGAGACACATTATTTTTTGGGTTATCCTACGAAGGGTCTGTTCGGGCACACTTTAGGGTCCAATTCATAACTTTCAAAAAATTACGTAATTTTTTTTGTCACATTTATTTTGCTCATTGAACCCTAGGCACGCTAGTTAGCCCATTTGTATCAATTTCGGAAAAAAAACGAGACACATTATTTTTTGGGTTATCCTACGAACGGCCTGTTCGGGCACACTTTAGGGTCTAATTCATAGCTTCCGAAAAATTACGTAATTTTTTTTGTCACATTTATTTTGCTCATTAAACCTTAGGCACGCTAGTTAGCCCATTTGTATCAATTTCAGAAAAAATTGAGACACATTATTTTTTGGGTTATCCTATGAAGGGCCTGTTCGGGCACACTTTAGGGTCCAATTCATAGCTTCCGAAAAATTACGTAATTTTTTTTGGTCACATTTATTTTTCTCATTGAACCTTAGGCACGCTAGTTAGCCCATTTGTATCAATTTCGAAAAAAAACGAGACACATTATTTTTTGGGTTATCCTACGAAGGGCCTGTTCGGGCACACTTTAGGTCCAATTCATAACTTTCGAAAAATTATGTAATTTTTTTTGTCACATTTATTTTGCTCATTGAACCCTAGGCACGCTAGTTAGCCCATTTGTATCAATTTCGGAAAAAAACGAGACACATTAATTCAATTTCAAACCTTAATATCCAAAATCCAACAATAGTAATAATAAAACATACGAACGTCTACTACATCTCAGGATAATGGTAAGGAAGGCGTCTAGCTACACCCTTTTTCAGCTCCCAGGCTATCCTATATCTAAACGTCAAGGCATCGTTTCGAGACCACGTATCATATTCGAGCATATCTGAGCTAGCTATATAGTCCATGTACTTGAGGACGTAAATCCCGCAATCATGACTGTTATATTGCTTTGGTCGGTTTTCTATCGTCACGACCGTCCAAGGATCTATCATTGTTTTGCTCGTGATGACTTCCCCATTAAAATGTCGACACGCTAGTGGAATGATAGTAGTCTGCATCCAACAATAAAAAAAAGGTTATCAAGCCTATGTAATAAGAAGAATAGACTATGAGCGAAGGTCAAGATATAAACTAACCACCGCATTGATGTACGTGGAGTACATCTACGCCAACTGCCGACCAGGTCCGTCTTCCCTTAGGCTATCGTATATGTGGACCACTTTATTCTCTGGAAAGAGAACTAATAGGAAGAAGTGGCTTGCATGAAGAGCAGGTAGCATGATTAGGTTAGCCTCAACTGCGTGACATTGATAGTCCGCGTTCAAGTAGAAAAGCACGTTTGCAGATGGTTGCCATTCACCCTTGCTTGTCCCTCGCTTCCTCCTCCATTCTGTGAACTCCTTCATGCTATTCACCATGAAGGGGATAACAAAAGAGGCATACATGTTGAGCTTCAAAGTTTGGCAGGCGTTATAATTTAGCTCTCTAACACGCAGCAGATCTATATAAGCGTCAATGACAAAATTTGAAATATCTGTGTTCGGCGCCAACAGTCTTAGATCAGAGTGAGCTAGGAATGAAGCAACAGGAAAGTCTGCTGTAGCGATTGGCTCATGCCCAATGTAGTGCCGGTCGATCCAATCCCTTTTGGCCGGACTCAATGGCTTCGTCGGTTGTCCTTTATCCGACCGGATGCTTGGGCGCGATGCCTGGATTCCTACTTGGGTCACCTGATCTGGGGCAGAGTCGTATGCGTCAGGGGGAAGCGAGCAGACGGCTCCCACACCTGACTCTGGGGCTGAGAGTCGTACGCGTCAGGAGGCAAGCGAGTAGACGACTCCCACACCTGACTCTGGGGCTGATAGTCGTCGCGTCAGGAGGCAAGCGACTAGACGGCTCCCCTTGGTAACCCCGGTACGCAAGACTAAAGTTTTGAACTTCAGTCTTGTACCTCTCAATGGACCTCTTGAGATTGTCAGGAGCCTGCGCGACAAACCAGTCAAACCCCTCCAGCTGCTTGAACACCTCAGTGCCCTGGTCAACCTAAAAAACATGCATACAAAATATGGCTAATCATTTCAGGCATGGTAGATAAGGTGCGCAAATAAAAATTGAAACAACACTAGCATGACTTACAATGTTCAATGCCCAGAACTGGTCATAGATCTCACGTGGCGCATACGATGTCTTCCTCACCTGGGAAGGGCGATTCACCCTCGTGCGCGTCACCTTGAGAAACCATTGCAGGTACTCCTCAATGCTGATGCTGTCGGCCTTCAGCGATACAAGGCTATCATATGTTTCTTGCCAGGTATTCCACTGTTGCACCTCGTCACTCAACAAATTCAAGGCATCAGGCACCTCGAAGTTCGGCCCTCGACCACTCCTGTATGGCCGCATGTCTACAGCGGGTTTTGGTATCCCTTGTAGACAGCCAGCTTGCCTCATAGCTCGATCGGGCATCTGAAACTCACATACTTCGAAGTGAATAAGCGGCACCCGAACCAAACCTGCCAGCACGTACGACACCGGAAGTTGCCAACACCACTCATCCAACCAATGCATCACCTTGCTATATGGCTGCCACGTCACCTGGGATGCATTGAGTATCTCTAGTTCCCCCCGATAGAACTTTAGATGGTGGTGCGGGTCTACCCGTCTCCTCCGGTTGGTCGTAGGCCCCCAGGCCCACACCCTAGGCCACGTCTCATCGGAATATTCCCGCGGTTGTGGACGACCCGTGGGTAGCCTCTCGTAAGACCAAACCTGTGAATGCAAACATTATCTGGAATTAGCACATTAATGCACGAATATATTGACACGTCAACCAAGAAAATAAATGCTCAAACCTGTAATAGAGTGAGGCAGGCGGCAATGGACTTGGCACTCTTTCTCGTAGCTTTGTGCAGTGCTCGATATAGGTGCGCAAGGACAGCTGAACCCCACGAATACGAGTATACCTCCTCAAGATCCTCCAAGAACACCATATACTTCGGATGCACCGTGTTTTTCGAATGCGTCGGAAGTAATATGGCTCCAATAATATACAGAAGGAATGCTTTCGTATACGTCACGAAATCGTGAGGAGTGTATTCATCCGGTAGCACGCCATACTGCTCTCTCAGCCATTTAAGTTTGATGCCGTTCGTTGTAAGAGCTTCCCTCGGAATTCCCGGGAAATACTGCCTAGCCATCTTCGCTATGGATGCAGACGTTTTGCTCGAAGTAATGGGTTTGCCGTGACATGGGATTCCAAGTATAAATCCGACGTCCTCTAATGTAATAGTCATTTCACCAAACCGGAAGTGAAATGAGTTCGTCTCGCTCCTCCATCGTTCAACTAGAGCGGATATAAGGCAATCGTCGTGTCGAGACCAAATCCCGGGATCGGTGAACATAGATAAATTTTGACGGTGTAATAGTTGTATTTGTTCCTCGTTTAGTACCCACTCTTCGTGGTGACTTGTGCTTTGAATTGTTTCCAAAACACCCCTATCGACACCGTCAAATACGTGCCTCGCGACGTGGTCATCGTCATCGTATAGGATTGATGTATCATGAGGTCCGGCGTTGAAATCCATATATCTAAGAACAAAATATAATCGTAAACCAACTTAGTATCCATAATATTTACATTCCAAAACTATAAATGGATCTTTAACCTAGCTTACCAACGCATTAGCAATAGTCATTATCTCATTATTTCAATGTATTAAACAATTCCTCACTTCTCACAACTCCGAACGCTTAATTACGCTTGTTCCCTAAAATTTAGCGCCAACGTGGTTATTTAGCAATATACCCCCTGATGGCCGCTACAGCCCCAACACCTCAAAACCGCTTTAAAACTACTTTTTAAATGTATTACATCAATTATATACCAAATATTTCCTTTATCAAATTTTAAAGGGGATGAGTTACCAAAACACCCAACTTAAGCAAAATACCCCGGCAGCTATCGACCCAACAAACATCTCAGAACAAATAAAAATTATATCATTCTCAACAAGTCATAGAATTAAATAAAATAAAAATAAAGACTCTTTCCTCCAGTTGCGGAAAATTTTACAATGTTCAATTACCAAAATACCGATGAGCGGCAAATTACCGCCCCCGGGGGTTCATTATCACCCTAACGCCCCAGGCAAGCTTCAAAACAACCTTTCAGGTGTTTTACTTACATTTCTGGACTAAAAAGTCCTTTGAAAAACTTAACACCGTAAAATTACCAAAATACCCCTCTCGGGGTGGCAAATTACCAAAATGCCCCTGGCATCAGAAAAATATCAAAAGTGCTTTGAAATGCTATTTTAAGCTTCCGAATTCATTCTTGATCTAAAAAGTATTTTACGGAGTTTTCGCCCAAAAATTCCGAACCGGTGTCCGGATCGAGCGCTTAAAAGCCCGTTCGGCCAAAAAATAGCTAACGACTTTGGAATGGCCCGGGGGATGGAACTTCCCAACATCCTAGGGTTCTCATAAAAGTTTCGCGCGAAATCGCGCTAGCTTGATATTTTAAATTACACTGCAAAGTTACAAGGTTCCCCAATCAGTTAACCCCTTTCCAGTCTTTGAAAAAATCTGAAATTTTTCCCTGATATAGATCTTTTAAAAATAACTAGGGTCTCTTTTTTGTACTTTGGCAAAATCTAGCTCTAGCTATTTTTTATAAATTTGTGAAAAACTATCTAATTAAGTTTTCACCTTTAGCGACAATTACGTTTCGTATTCACATTAAACACACATAGTGTTACACCCTAGGAACACACA
>JAVXUP010005097.1:0-22451 GCA_033070095.1 Escallonia herrerae | reverse complement strand
TGATTGCAGCGCATGGGGCGCGGTTGAGTGCGGGCGACGAGGGTCGCAGAGTGATCTCCGAGCGACGAGGGTCGTTGCGCGGATGGCGCGCGACCGTGAGCGACGGTTGTCATGGCGACAGAGCGGCCACAAGTGACGGTCATCGAGACTACGGGCGACGGTCATCGCGACGAAGGGGCACGGCCGAGAGCGACGGTTGTCGCGACTATGGCGGAGTGCGGCCGCGAGCGACGGTCGTCGTGACAATGGGGTGGGGTCAAAGGTGACGGCGTCGGTGTTCAAGGCAGGTGGCCGACCCCCATGGGGTGGCCGACCCCCAGCAGGGAGGCCGACCCCTTGGGGGAGGCCGACCTAGAGGGAGGCCGACCCTAGAGGGTGGCCGACCCCTGGGGGAGGCTGACCCTAGAGGGAGGCCGACCCCTAGAGGGTGGCCGACCCCTTGGGGAGGCCGACCCTAGAGGGAGGCCGACCCCTTGGGGTGGCCGACCCCCCAGGGTGGCCGACCCCTTGGGGAGGCCGACCCTAGAGGGAGGCCACCCCTTGGGGTGGCCGACCCCTAAGGGAGGCCGACCCCCGACCTTGGGGTGGCCGACCCCTTGGGGTGGAAGGCACGCCGAAGTCGCTTCACGAATGGTTCACGTGACTTGAGCATGCGTTGCTTTGACCGGCCCTCGAGCGTTGAAAAGTTGACCGCTGACTGGGTGATGTGTCGTGCAAAGTGGGTCCCTTGGCGGGTCTTGGGGTGCGACCAGAATAGGGTATGAACATAAGCCCCCTGCGTGCGGCGGGCGCGGAGGGGCAACCCGAGCGGGCGTCGCATGCATAAACGATGTGGTTACAGCCCCTGTTGCTGCGGGGGCCAAGGTTCCTGGTAATGGAGCCGGCGATGACGCTAAGCCCGTGTAGCAGTTTGATTGAGCCGGCGATGGCTTCAAGGTTGTGAGCCCATCCCGTAGTTTGATTGTGCCGGCGATGGCTTCAAGGTTGTGAGCCCATCCCGTAGTTGATTGTGCCGGCGATGGCTTCCAGGTTGTGAGCCCATCCCGTAGTTGATTGTGCCGGCGATGGCTTCAAGGTTGTGAGCCCATCCCGTAGTTTGATTGTGCCGGCGATGGCTTCAAGGTTGTGAGCCCATCCCGTAGTTTGATTGTGCCGGCGATGGCTTCAAGGTTGTGAGCCCATCCCGTAGTTGATTGTGCCGGCGATGGCTTCAAGGTTGTGAGCCCATCCCGTAGTTGATTGTGCCGGCGATGGCACTAGCCCGTGCTGGCGCTCAGCCCATGCCGCAGGGAGGGGTCCTCGTGCAGGAGCACTACGAGCGGAGCCTCCAGAATGCCGCACACTCTAGAGAGTGGGTTGAAGGTCTTCCATGCCCATGGCGGGGGCGCATGGTGTGGTGAACGGGTGTTATGCCCGGAGGCTTGTAACATGGTCGTGGTGCATGGACATGGCGACGATTGTCGCGGGGACAATACATGGTGCCGGAGCACATGTCATGAAAGTGGTGGGGCGACGAACGTCGCGAAGCAATACTTTGTGCCGGGGCACATGTGATAAGAATGGCGCATGGGTGCGGCGACGAAGGTCACGGAGCATATACTTGGTGCCGGGGGCACGCATGATGAGAATAACGCACGGGCGCGGCGACGAACGTCGCGGAGCTATACTTGGTGCCGGGGGCACGTATCATGAAGATGGCGCACGGGTGCGGCGACGAATGTCGCGGAGCTACAGTTGGTGCCGGGGGCACGCATGATGAGAATGGCGCACGGGCGCGGCGACGAACGTCGCGGTAGTGCATCAAGTGACCATTGGCGTTGAGCGCGCGTTGTAAAGAGCGCGATGAGTTGGCACAAGCGACGCGGTTCAAGGAGATGGCACGCGGGCGACGGGGCCTGTCGCGGAGCTGTCATGTGAATGCGTGCGACGAAGGTCGTGGAGGTGGCGCGCGGGCGCGCACTGCGGTCATAGCGGTGACGGCGCGTGGTCGACAAACTGTGGCGAGGCGCCGGCGGACGGGAGCGTAAAGTAAAGGAAAAAAGAAAGAAAAAGAAAAGAAAGAAAGAAAGAATAGAAAAAGAAAGAAAGAAAGAGAAAAATAAAAAGAAAAAGAAAAGAAAATTGCCCACCCCTATATAAGGAGCGGAGGGGGGCAGGGCGGAGGCACCGCCATTTGTGCCTACGCAAGTCAGAGAGAGAGAGAGAGAGAGAAAGAAAGAGAGAAAAAGGGATGGTGAGAGAAGAGGTGGAATTGGGCGAGGGGTCGTCGGGGCCAGGGGGTCGGCCAGTTGGTGGCTCTGCGAGGGGAGGGGGTCGGCCAGCCACGGGGGCTCGGCCGCACGAGGGGGGTCGGCCCAGCGAGGGGCGTCGGCCGGACAGGGGGGTCGGCCCAGCGAGGGGGGTCGGCCGCGCAGGGGGGTCGGCCCAGCGAGAGGGTCGGCCGCGCATGGGGTCGGCCAGCCACGGGGGGTCGGCCGCACGAGAGGGGTCGGCCGAGCGAGGGGGATCGGCCGGACGGGGTGGGTCGGCCCAGCGAGGGGGATCGGCCGGGCAAGGGGTCGGCCCAGCGAGAGGGGTCGGCCGCGCATGGGGTGTCGGCCAGCCACGGGGGGTCGGCCGCACGAGAGGGGTCGGCCGCACATGGGGGGTCGGCCAGTCACGGGGGGTCGGTCACGCAGGGTGTCCGACAGGCCCAAGTCCCATCCTCACAGCCCGGAGCGACGCCAGCAGCGAAAAAAGTTCGGCAGAAGATGTGGGCGAAGCCGCGAGGGGCCGCGACGGGTACATCGCGACCGCCGCGGGATATGATGACTGTACCTGTGCCGGCGCCGCCAGTCGATGAGGCCACACCGTCAGTGGGTGTCGAGGCGGCAGTGCCATTGACCTTTGATGATGGCGGTAGGAGGTCCTACGATCCGGAGCCAGATAAAACAAACACATTGCTGGGGGTGAGGGGAGTAGTACCGTGTGTACCGGACCGTGAGCTGTGGAGGGAGTTGGCCATTCGTGTGGCAGACGGAGCGTTCAGGACACCGTGGGGTGGTCCGTCGATGGGAGAGGAGCCTCGGCTGTCGTCACCCTACCTTCGCGCGCCGAGCCCGGCGGAGGCGCCCGTGATGTCGCCGAGGTATGTACCGGCATTGTTGATTGGGAGAGAGGACATACCTTGGTCGCCGGTGATGTTCAAGGGCCATAGTGCGATGCCGGTAGGGTGGGACTTTTGGTGTGAGCATATGTTGGAGACACCGGTGAGGGCGCAGGTGTTGCAGGCACTAGGGCTGTTACCGGCGATCAATGTTACGGCGAGGGGGGTGGAGTTATATAGGGATACGCCAGGGATGACCCGATTGCTGGCAAGATGGAGCACGCAGTCGCATACGTTCGTGACCGAGTTCGGGGAGATCGGGCCGACGTTACTCGATGTGTTGATGCTGACAGGGCTGCCGATACACGGGGAGGTGGATGCACGGGTGACCCGGCTGAGCGGGGAGGAGCGGTTGTTGCAGACGCAGCTACTGGACATTTTGGCGGAGACGAAGAGGCACCGGAAGGGGACGTACGGTGGGTGGCTGCGCCAGTTCTACGGCACGCCGCAGGCGAGGACAGGCCAGAAGTTGGGCAATGCTGCCCAGTTTGTGATGGGTCCGTATCATGGCAGCGATCGGTACGAGTTGGTGGCGTTTTTGGCGATGTTCTTATCGAGGTAAATTTTGTACTGTCGTGTGATTATTTGTGAATATATCGTATGTCCTGCTTGCCCTGTAAAACGTCAAACTGACATATGTTGCCGGTCGTTGTTTGCAGGTTTGTGTTTGAGGGGACACCTGAGGATGGCATTTCCCCGAGGGTGTTTCCCTTGGCCATTAGGATGGCGCAGGGAAGGCGGGTCGGCTTGGCTCCGGTGTACTTGGGCACGTTATACTCGCGGCTAGATCAGTTCGTGAATGACGTGAAGCGGTCGTATGGTCGGTATCAGGTGGCGACATACGTGGACTGGATGTTTTTGCAGAGGTACCTGTACGAGTGCTTTCCAGGGTACCGTCCTGACGGATACCCACTCGCACACCCGTCACCGACGATGGGGACAGTGACCCGTCCAGGCAGGTCGCGGCAGGTGGCGTTGTGGTGTAGCGGGTCTCGGGCTTTTGCTTGGGCAGGCATCAGGAGGCCGGGGTGCCCGTTGGCACAGATTCTAGACAAACGGGGGGAATGTGAGCGACGGCCCTATATGGAGATGCATGCGTCATATGGTACGCCGCCATGGCTGCACGTGCAGGAGGTGACGACAGATCTGAGCCGGAGAGGCGAGCTAGCGCCAGGACAGCTGGCGCTATTGGTCGCGTATTTTCCCGGCTGGCTCCCGGTATTGACAGATGATGGCGGGAAGCCCGCCGAGTGCTGCTATTATGTGGCGAGGTATTGCCCGGACCGTCTGTCGTTGGCGTTCGGGTACGATCTAGAGCCCCCATGCGGTTATGACAGCCCTTGGAGTGTGGCGACGGCTTTTGGGTATACACTATATGACAGAGCCCGCGAGTGGCCGGCACCGACGACAGAGTGGAGGCAGCCAGGGACAGAGGTGGCAGGGGCGGTGACCGCGGATTATGCGCATTGGTGGGAGCGACTGCGAGGGAGCTGGGCCGGATGGCTGGCACAGCCGTCAGGCACACGTCGACAGGTAGATGTGTTCGCATGTGACCGAGCCCTGAGTTTGATATCGGCCACAGTCGCGAGGCAGTGCGGGATGCTGTCACTGGTGACCGGGAGTTCTGTTCCGAGCTCGGAGAGGGAGGCGGAGGAGGATGCCGTAGAGTTGGGGGACGCGGCTCCCGGGGAGGACCGTGGGGAGGAGCCTATTGCCGAGGTGCCGAGGGTGCCGGGGGCCGGCAAGGGGCCCTTGTCGGCATTGCGAGTGGGGATGATGGAGACAGCTCGTCAGGCTAGTGCTGGTACCTCAGCCCCACACCTATCAGGGGCGAAGAGGCCGCGCGACGTATTAGAGGAGCTAGACTCTGAGGTTTGCTTCTGTCCTTTCTTTTTGTCGTATAAATATGGTTTGCATATTGCTCATAATCTGTGAACTGACAGCGGTTTTGCCAGGGGGACGAGGAAGAGGCGGTCGCGGGGGGGAGCGAGGCCGAGACTGAGATCGCAGGCGAGGAGGCTATGGCAGCCGAGGCCGGCAGATTAGTTGACAGTGACGAGACCGAGGCCGTTGAGCTATTGACGGCCAGTGTGCCGAGGAGGGTGAGCCCATTGCCTGCTACGGAGGAAACGGTGGGGGCACTATACGGCGGAGAGGGGAGCGATACGGTGATGTTCGACATTGACGAGGACTGGTGGACAGGCATGGAGACGCCGGTTGTGGGAGGTGATGGTGGCGAAATGGCGGAGCCTGAGTCTGTTGTTGCTGCCTCGATTCGTGAGCGAGAGACACCGGTTCAGGCCGTGGTGGTGCGACGGCATGACACATTGCCGGAGTCCGTGGTTGAGGTCGGAGCTACTCTTCTGGCGATGCACTCAGCCACGATTGGGGCGCAGAGGGCGGGTGGGATGTCGGAGATTTCTGCAGCGGGCGGCAGTGGCGCGACAGTCGGAGATATGAGTAGAGGATCCTCGAGCGGTCAGGTGGATGTGGCAGCTTGGGGGGGCCTCCAGCTACCGGCGGAGACTGTGCGCCGGTTAGAACTGGTGAAGGCAGCGTTCCCGCAGACATTCGAGAGCGTGGTGGTAGAGAACCCAGTACTACGGATGTGGGTGTCTGCAGGGTTTATGGAGTGGTTGCTGCCGTTCGCCAGTGTGCCGTCGTCGGGTTGGACTGCAGAGTTCGTTGCTCGGTCGCTTTCAGAGTTCGCTCCGTTCACATCGCTAGGTATGCAGCTGGACTGGCTAGCAGATTTCTTTAGATCGAGGAGCGTCAGCCACGATATGGATGAGAGGCGTGCAGTCGTGGTTATGCGGGAGATGTTGCTGGAGCGGCGCCGCACAGGATTAGAGGCAGAGCGGTCAGAGATCACGGCAGAGTTGGCCGGGATTGACATGCAGGTGGCAGAGATAGAGAGACAGCTCGTCGATTTGCAGAGGCAGTTGTCCGATCTACAGAGGCGGCGAGGTGAGGTGGACGGGCGAGAGTCAGAGCGGTTAGGGCGACAGGCCGAGCTTGATGCTGGATGGTCAGAGGTACAAGCGGAGCGGGAGGTACTTCAGGCATTCAGCTCCCACCCAGTTGCATCGCTGTTGTCTAGACTTTCCTAGCTTGTACGTTACTTTGCCGTAGTTGTAGTGCTTAACGACGGCTAGTAAACGTTTGATGTATATGTACATATTTTTGATGGTCTCGGCTTATTGTATGTTATGTTCGGTTGCTCTCTTCTTTCTCTCTCTTTTTTTTTTGAATGTCTTGCTTGTTTCGGTTACTTGTGAATGCTCTCCCATTCCCGCTCGTAGAAAGTGACTTAGGAAGCATAGGTTGAGAATGAGTGCCAGCTGGGCAGAAGTTGAGGTAACAGCATGACTTTGTATTGATAGGACGCGGTACAAAACACCATTACACGACTAGTGTAGAACGCTACACAGATCAACAAAAAAATACAAGTCTGCAAGCAATGTCGCATGTACAAAAATGCTACGAGGGCGCGTTCTATGACGCGACTACACATAATACTTCTTCAGGTAGCGGCCGTTGATGGGGGCGGAGACCTGACCGTCGTCGTGGTTGAGCAGGAGGTACGAGCCATTAGTGCGGGCTTCGTGCACCGTGAAAGGGCCCTCCCAGTTTGGCGTGAATTTAGGAGCTGACATGTTGGCCCGCACATGCTTGGCAGCTTGAAGAACAAGGTCGCCCTCGATAAACGAACGTGGCTTGACGGTCTTCCCATAAGCTTTCGTAAGCTGCTCATGATACTTCTTCATGCGGCGCAGGGCCGTGGCTCGTCGTTCGTCGAGGCCGTCAAGTGCCGCGAGCCGGGCTTCTTCATCTCCGAGACTGCTGCTTAGGGAAAGTCGAGCCGATGGTTCTGCGATCTCGGCAGGTACCACACACTCGTCCCCGTAGACGAGAGAGAAAGGCGTGGCCTTTGTCGCTGTGTGCATGGATGTTCTGTAGGCCCAGAGTGCCAGATTCAGTTGTTCGGACCATGACCGGTCGGCGTCATGCACCATTCGCGATAATACTCGTAGCAAAGTCTTGTTGGACGCTTCAGCTTGACCATTACCTTGCGGGTAATAGGGAGTTGATGTGGCATGGCTGATGTTGTACCTTTCCATGAGAGTTCGAACCTCTCGGTTAATGAATGGGGTGCCATTGTCAGATATAATACATCGAGGGATGCCGAAACGACAGATGACGTCGCGTAAGAAGTTGGAAACGGCACCTCCCGTGGCTCTCCGCAGAGGTACGGCTTCAACCCACTTCGTAAAGCGTTCAGTAGCAACCATGATCCATGAATGGCTTCTGGACGGCGGGTGGATGGGGCCGATGAGG
This sequence comes from Escallonia herrerae, assembly GCA_033070095.1. NCBI lineage: Eukaryota > Viridiplantae > Streptophyta > Magnoliopsida > Escalloniales > Escalloniaceae > Escallonia > Escallonia herrerae. The sequence goes on along the minus strand of JAVXUP010005097.1, from coordinate 14,968 downwards.
TCGAGGGCCCAAGAATGAAATGGCCAAGGTGCTGAGATCATGTGCAAGTCGGATGCTGGCGAGTGTATCCTGTCGGCGTGCCGCTGGCAGGGTTGGCAGCGTCGGACATGCGAGATGGAGTCGGATTCCATAGTCGGCCAATAATACCCCAATCTTAGTAATTCTGCATACAGCTTCTGGGAGCCTTGATGTTCACCACAATCACCATTGTGTACTTCGTTAATGACTTTGACCACTTGGGCACCTTGCAAGCATCGCAGGGTGCGTCCCGAAAATCCCTTGCGAAATAACTCGCCTTCCGTCACAAAATACCTGACTGCCTTGCGCTTGATGGATCGTGCTGAGCCGCGGTCAGGTGGTAGAATCCCGTGGGATAGATACTGGATGAAAGGCTGGCGCCAGTCACCCTCGATGTCAATGACAAGAGCTTCGGCACCGTCGGGTGCATACAGGCACTCGGGACAATCCTTTTGTATATCCGAGGCGTCCTTGGCCATGGATGGCCAATATAATCCCATACGCTGGAGGCGACGATACAGAGGGGGACCGTCGAAGCCACAACACTTCTGGTGGCCGAGCTGTAATTTGTGTTTTGCCTCTTCCGGTGCCAAACATCTTGCTAGAGTGCCTCCGGGACACCGCCTGTATAAGACATCTCCCATCATTGAAAAGTCTGTAAGGGTGGAGGCATGAGCAAGAGATGGCGCTTTAAGTTTGTCGATGATAGGTTGCCTCCAATCGTCCGCAGTAACGTCCCTCGGGACTAGGTTCAGTGCTGTGCATGGTTCCATTCTCTTGACGATGGTTAGCATCCGTTGTTCACCATCGACCTCTATCTTTGACGCGATCGTGGCCAAGCAGTCCGCATGTCTGTTGTGGCACCTATTGTGATGTTCATACTGGACATGACCGAGTCTTCCTTCCAAGTGTTGCACCAAGGCACGATAAGGTGCCAAGGCTGGTTCTTTGACCGCGAACTCCCCGTCCGCCTGCTTCATGACCAGATTTGAATCTCCTTTCACACACAGCGCCTTAGCCCCCATACTGACGGCGATCATGAGGCCAATGACAAGTGCCTCGTATTCAGCTTCGTTGTTAGACACCGGGAATGCAAGTTTGAAGGATAATGAAGTGGTAACACCGTCTGGTGCCCGCAAGACTATGCCGGCACCCCCTTGCCGGAGGGGCGTGCCATTGGGGCCTTTGCTAGTGGCAGAGCCGTCGAATTCAAGCGTCCACAGTCCATCGATGTCGGTGATGAGGGCTGTCTCCTCCCCCGGCAGTTGATCCGATATCGGTTCACATTGTTGGCGTGGGAAGAAGGCCAGGAGGTCTGCGAGTGCTTGGCTCCGCAGAGCTGTAGGATTCTTGATAGATAAACCGAATTCGGCCAACAGCAGCAACCACCGTGTGAGTCGGCCAGACAGGGCGGGACGTGTAAGCATGTAACGGAGCGGGTCAGCCTTGGTGACGAGTGTGATCTGATGCGCTAGAAAGTAATGTCTGAACTTCTGTGAGGCGTACACCAAGGCTAGACAGTGTTTCTCGAGCTCGGAGTAGTTGGCTTCGGGCCCTCTGATCACTCTACTGAGGTAATAAACAGGACGCTCGACACCTTCGACTTCTTGGGCAAGCAAAGCCCCGATGGATCTGGGTGTGGAAGTCAGGTAGAGTAGGAGTGGGATGCCTCGTTGTGGTACGACCATGGTTTGCGGTGACATGAGGACCGCCTTAATCTGTTCAAATGCTTGCCGTTGGGGCGCGCCCCAATTCCACGGTGCGCTTTTACGCGTCAAGTGTTGAAATGGCGTAATGAGCTCGGCCAGTGCGGGTATGAAGCGTCGGAGGTAAGAGACCTTGCCGAGGAAGCTCTTCAGTTGCTTTGTGTTCTTGGGGGGGGGCATTTCTTGGATGGAGGCTGCTTTCGAGGGGTCAACGTCGATGCCCTGTCGACTGACCAAGAACCCGAGGAACTTGCCGGAGGAGACTCCGAAGGCACATTTCAATGGATTCATCCGCATGTTATACTGGCGGCAACGATCAAAGACCGCTTGAAGGTCGGTGAGGTGATCACTTTCCTTCCTGGATTTGATAATAAGATCGTCGACATAGTCTTCCACAGTATGGTGTATCATGTCATGGAATATTGCTGTCATAGCCCTTTGATACGTAGCTCCCGCATTCTTGAGGCCGAAAGGCATAACTTTCCAACAAAAATTACCCATAGGAGTGCGGAAGGCTGTCTTGGCGCTGTCGTCGGGGTTCATGCGAATCTGATTATAACCTGCGAACCCATCCATGAAAGATAAAGTTTCATATCCGGCGGCGGCCTCCGTGAGCATGTCGATATTGGGTAGTGGAAACTCGTCCTTGGGGCACGCCCTATTCAAGTCCCGAAAGTCGATACAGACGCGGACTTGGCCATTCTTCTTTTGTACAGGGACGACATTAGCCAGCCAAATAGGGTGAGTGATAGGTTCGATGAAGCCTGCGCGCAGGAGGCGTTCAATCTCTTGCTTGATTTTCAATTCGAGCTCGGGGCGGAATGTCCGCGGGTGCTGTCGGCTAGGGATAGATCCGGTAGCAATGTTGAGATGGTGTGTGACTAAGGCAGGATCCAGTCCGGGCATCTCATTGTAGCTCCATGCTAAGACATCACGATACTCGTGTAGGAGGGAAACCAATTCCTCTCTTCGGCCGGGGGCGAGTTTTGTGCCAATGTAGGTGTGCCGCGGTTCTTCGCCCGGGTCGGCCAGGTTGATTTCTTCAATATCTTCAGCCTGAGGTCGAGGGCCATCCTCATAGCAAGGTGGTGCCGCGCCGGGGGTGAGGTCAGGATCTGGCTGGCAATGCTCGGCCGTGCGGCACCATTCAGTCTCTCCAAGGGGGTCGGGGTCGAGGGGGTCTGAGGAGGGACCGCCTGGAGCCCCTGCATACCGTCATAATTGATAGATGATCTTGCCGTCCTTGACGATACGTCGAAAGGCCGGCTCAGCCTTTTGCTTCTTGGACTTGGGGGAAGAAGGGGGGAATTGGTCGTGGCAGCAGGCGGAAGCGGTGGGGTTGACCCATTATTCTTGTTACTTCTCCCGGTTTTGTCCTTGGGAAGCTTGTCCCCGCACAGCTCATCCCAGGTCGGCAGCCTGGTAGAATGTACATGAGTAGCATTCTCCCCATCCTCGGCGAAATTAGTGAAGAAGGAGGCCTCGGCGAAATAAGACTCGGCGCATTCAAAGGGGGCTTTGGTTGCAGGGATTGTCATTGCTACCTCATGTCCCGTAGAACCGGCTACCAGCTTCACACATTGATGGTATGTTGAGGGAACGGCCTTGTTGTCGTGGATCCATGGTCTCCCGAGCAGGAGGTGAAAGGCAGACTCGCTGTCTATTACGTGAAAAGTAGTGTCGCGACGGACAGTTCCGACCATGAGGTCGATGGTGATATGGCCGAGGGTCGACTGAGGACCCTGTCCAAAGCCGGTAATATTGACGGGGTCACGGATGATTTTCCTTGGGGGAATGCCGGCCTGTTGCAGGGTGATGAGGGGTATGATGTTGATCGAGGCGCCGCAATCAACCAAGGCACGACGGAAGCCCGTGCCATTAACAGTACACTCTAAAAACAGCGGCCGATTGTGATGCTCGATCGGCGGAGAGTCTTCATCCGAGAAGACTAAGGCTGTAGAGGGGATGTGACGTAATTCAGCCTGGGCGGCGAAGCATTCGGAACCGAGGCCGGTGGTGACCTCGAGCAGGCAATTGGAAAGGTAAGTCCGGGCGGCGGGTGAAAACCCCATTTCATCAAAAAAACTTTTGATCTTCGTCATCTGTCGAAGGGGAGGCATCGACTGCTTAGCTGGAGGAGGCACGAGGGTCAGTGTGGGCTCTGCCGGGGCTTCGTGGATTACAGGCTCGACATGGTCAGTGACAGCCATAAGGGCCTGGTGCCCCCTACTGTTGCGATGCGGTGGGTAGGGATCTTTGCGCACATCGTTATTTTTCCGTAGCTGCAGGTCGCCCGACGCTACCTTCCTTGCAAAGATGGTTCGCAGTGCATTGCAATCTTTGAGCGGATGGCCAAGGGCTCGATGGAAAGGACAGTAGGTGGGCCTGGCCTTTTCTTCGTCTGTGATATTGGTCCGCATTGGTGGCAGTTGGAAATTTTTGTCATGCGCCACCCATTCGGCCAAGAGTTCCTTCACTGTATTCAGGTCACAGGGATAGTTAGGTGCGGGTCTTTGTTGCCTTCGCTTGTCGGAGCCTTGGTTCACATCTGGAAGCTGACGCTTGAAGCCTGCATAGTTGTTGTTGTCGTTGCTACGTTGAGTGATAGGTGCATCTGCTGAGGCCAACAGCGTACTTTGCGGTCGAGGCTTCCATGACTTGACAGGACCAACTGTCTCGTAAGTTCGTCGGGCTGCCTCCTTGAGGTGTCCCCATGACCTTAACTGTAGGTTCTCGATATGCACTCGGTAGACGTCAATCATATTTTTGATGCATATGGGAACCAACGTTTCGTCTTTGCTGAAATCTGTGCACTCAAGGCACTTAAGATGAAAACGATGCACATACTTATTCAAGTCTTCCCCCTGGTTCTGGCGAATGCCAGCAATATCAACGATAGTCACGCGCTCGGTCTCGTAATGAAATTTGTCTAAGAACAGCTGGACCATGTCGCCCCAGGTGTGGACGGTCCCTGCGGGGATCTGGTGATACCAAGTGTAAGCCAAGCCCGTAAGGGACTTGTGGAATTCTCTCAACTTCAAGCTGCTTCCTGTACCATACTGCTCCAAGGAGCCTGCAAACCTTGTTAGATGCTCACGGGCGTTTCCCTCACGTCCGTTGAAGAGCACAAAGTTTGGTTGCTTGTACTTGATGGGGTAGGGTGCGATGGCGATATCATTAGCGTATGGGGCGTGTCCGGTTAGACGGGTTGAGGAGTCCGGCTCGGAATTCCTCGACAGGCGACGGACAAGGGCCTCCAAATCTGACTGAGTGACATAGTTGGAGGATGGTGCCTCATTGCCGGTCAAGGGGTGATGACCGCCTGGTGCGTCGCGAGCCCCCGAGCCCCCAGATGGCACGGCTTGATGAACGGGGACATGGGAGGGTTGGTATGGTGCAGGTGCTGGCAGGGGCAGCTGTGCAAGGGCAAGTGTGGGTTGGCGAGACATGCCCATCACTTGGCCGGGGGTTTGGTGTTGCTCAACTGGATAGGGATTAGGTTCCATCTCAATGGAGTCATGCGTTTCGGAGGAGCTTCTTGCCGGCGTCAGATGAGATGGTGTGACAGCGGGGGGAATCTGCTGCAAGACTGGCCCGAGATCCGTGTGTAGCTTGCGGGGCGGCACTGCAGAAGGAGATATGTCGGCTACCGGCAGCGACGGTGTTGCGAGCCCTACCGCCAAGGGTCTAGATGTCCAAGGCGGCGGTAGTCGCGACACTGGGGCCGGGGCGATGTCAAAAGCTGGCCCCGGTCCTGAAGGCTGGATTGACGGAGCGGCCTGCTGTGAGGACAGGGCTTGTATGGATTTTTGCATGTCCATAATGGCGGCTAGTAGAGTGGTCTGTGAATCTTGCAGCGTGGTGATGGTCGGAGTGAGTTGCTGGATGGCTGCATTTACGAGCACTTGTACGTCGGGGGTAGTGGTCGGCAGCTGGTCTCGGAGCCGCGCGGCGCTAGTCTCCTCCTGATCACCGAGGTGGTGTTCTTGCAGGGCGGGGTTGGGTCCTTGGCTGGTCGCCCTAGTAGCTCTCCGTTGCACAGGCATAATGCCTAAGTCCGGAAGGTATGCAAACCGCAATACGATGCTCACCTCCCCAGCGGAGTCGCCAAAATGATGGTGCCGGAAATGGTTCGATGATACGTGGAGGTGCCACAAAGGATGCGGTCTGAGTTGGCTTCCAGGTAGGCAACGTGGGAGACAGCAAGGACGGCGCAAGGGCCGAGGACAAGGCTCCCCAGACAGGTCGTGAGGGGTGGCAGTGCTGCGCAGGCAAGGTGACGATGAACAGGACCGACAGTCTGCAGTCCGTAATGAGGGTATGGCGTCCAGGGTCCGTAGACGGGAGTTCAAGTATATTTCTCTCACTAGAATTCCAGAGAGAATGTTTCCTTTAGAGAGAGAAAGTGAAAAGTCCAAATGAGAATCCGATCCTTGAAAAAGCTCCAAAGTCCACTATTTATAGGCAAAAATGTGCATGTGTCATAAGTTGACATGTGTCGCCCCCTGGGAACGACACGTCACCAGGGGGCCAACGCACTGACCCTTCGTTGGACTGCCGGTTCCTAAGTTCGTGCTGCCCTGCCCTTGCAACATCTCTCTGCCTGTCTGAGGAGACTGATCATGCCGCGGTAGCATGGTCAGAGTAGCCCGTTGCCCCAGCCTCCAGTCCAAGCCCTTACTGAATCCCACAGGTCTGGCAGCGGCGGGGAAGACCCGACGCCCAGCTGCCAGGTGGACTAGGCAAGATGCCCTTCCGAAGACCTGCTCCCGTCTCCGAGTGACCCGGGGGTCATAGTCCTTAGGGGTGCCGACGCGAGCCCCCAGTGCCAGAGCACGTAGGCCAGTCACGCAGGCACCCTGGCGGAGATAGTGTCCTGGAGGAGTAGCCTATCCCGTAAGCATATAACATGATTGCAGCGCATGGGGCGCGGTTGAGTGCGGGCGACGAGGGTCGCAGAGTGATCTCCGAGCGACGAGGGTCGTTGCGTGGATGGCGCGCGACCGTGAGCGACGGTTGTCATGGCGACAGAGCGGCCACAAGTGACGGTCATCGAGACTACGGGCGACGGTCATCGCGACGAAGGGGCACGGCCGAGAGCGACGGTTGTCGCGACTATGGCGGAGTGCGGCCGCGAGCGACGGTCGTCGTGACAATGGGGTGGGGTCAAAGGTGACGGCGTCGGTGTTCAAGGCAGGTGGCCGACCCCCATGGGGTGGCCGACCCCCAAGGGAGGCCGACGCTTGGGGGAGGCCGAGCCTAGAGGGAGGCCGACCCCGAGGGTGGCCGACCCCTTGGGGGAGGCCGACCCTAGAGGGAGGCCGACCCCTCGGGGTGGCCGACCCCTTGGGAGGCCGACCCTAGGGAGGCCGACCCCCGAGGGTGGCCGACCCCCCAGGGTGGCCGACCCCTTGGGGAGGCCGACCCAGAGGGAGGCCGACCCCTTGGGGTGGCCGACCCCAAGGGAGGCCGACCCTTGGGGGAGGCCGACCCCTTGGGGTGGCCGACCCCTTGGGGTGGAAGGCACGCCGAAGTCGCTTCACGAATGGTTCACGTGACTTGAGCATGCGTTGCTTTGACCGGCCCTCGAGCGTTGAAAAGTTGACCGCTGACTGGGTGATGTGTCGTGCAAAGTGGGTCCCTTGGCGGGTCTTGGGGTGCGACCAGAATAGGGTATGAACAATATATAATAAATATATAGACACACGTGCGCGCGGTGAATAGTCTTCAAATTAGTAGCCTTAATTGGAAATATATTTTGAAAGTGGTGACAAATCATAATTTTCTAAAAACACAGAAATTGAAACAGTACAAATATCCAAACTGGGTGAGCATTCAATTTGGATAGGGACCCATCTCACCCTGACTCGCACATTTGAATTTTTAAAATAGCATCCACATATTTTTAACGAGGAAACAGTCCCTTCCCACACCCACAGCCGCTGCAACCTTCCTTTTAAAACCTTATTTCACCTCTTACCATCTCATTTCCATGGCTTCCCAAACCCTAAAGCGAGATAGTGGAGAAGGGAGAGATAAGAAATGGGTCGGGTCATCATAGTAGCGTAAAGCAGGGTCGGTCTCCAAGTTGCACACCCTCCTTTCCGCCTCCACCAATCTGAAATAGAAGACTTTCCTCTATACTTTTGTTGTTTCCGTTACACTTAAAAAAATGGGAATTGGCTGGTATTGTTAAATTATCAACTAAATTGGATAAATGTTATAGCTCCAGAGGATTCTCATGTTGCTTGATTCTAACTAGCAGCTATGTCAATGGTAAAATGATCAGTATGTTCATTATTACAATACGTGGACTTCAGAATTATAAATACAGGATCTCCTCCGGTCAAAATCTAGGTTTCCTTAAGTTCCTTCCCCAGGTTCTCTTACTTGCTCTAATGGCTGGCAAGTGCCAACAGAGAGGGGGAACAAATGAAGAGAAAGGAGAGGAGATGAAGTTGACATTTGAAAGAAAATAACCTTCTAATTCAAGGGTAATAAAGTTATTTTTTTAATTTGTTAGATTTTTAAGATTTCATGTCAACGGACGACGTAAGCGTAATTTATTATGATAGGCTGTAATTTTATTATGATCCGAGAGACTTTTTGTAATTATCTATTCATGTTATTTGTATTCTGTCTATTATAGATACACCTAAGTCTGTAGACCTATGTTACTTTAAGGTGCCATTGGCTATGAGAATTCATTACCATAATGAGATCACTCCTTTCCAAGTCTGTCAGATTGGTCAAACTCCCAGTTTAGAAATTAGGTTTTTACTGGGACTGGACGAATAGTGTACAACCCAATTTTGGTAGAAGCAAATGACAGATCCGAGAAAATTAATTCAGTACGTTTTCCGAACTAATTGAATGGTCGCATGAGATTCGGATCGTGTTCCTTGGATCTGGCAAACAACATTTTGTCATCTCTCAATGACGGTTTATTGTTAAAATATGTACTGCTATAAATGAGAGGAAAGATGCGATTACAAAAAAAATTGGCGTGTATATATATATATATATATATATATATATATATATATATATATAATAGGAAAAAATTTGGATTTGCCATGTTGAGTCACTCTTTGGGTTAGTTTTTTCCTTTTTAATCCCGTCTATTATGTTAGTATAAATGGATAAATATTATGTCAATCCCGTATTGACACGTGTTAATTATTTATCGTTTGAATAAGATATACAATGACGAATAAGAAGATGCGTGGATCCTTCTAAGTATTGTTATGTGATGGAACAAAAGTTTGTCAGGAGGAACATGTCATACGACTAAACATAAAATTGCAATTAACTCATTTTCGTACTTAAGTTTTAGTTTATGGCAATGATGTGAATAAGTCAATTAAGTTATGTCACTTATTGTTATGAGATGGTCTGGCGATCAAAACACATAATCCAGCACCTTATAGTTTTTATCCAATAAGGTTGTGCAATAAATATAGTATCTATGGCTTCACAAACTTAAGATATAATTATTACAAAGGCGCAGTTCTATAGCAACACTCTCATCTTTGGATGACTTTGAACGTTGGACATAAGTTTATTTTCTCAAGTCAAATTTCCGTCAAATTGAAGACAAATTCTTCATGTCAAAGAATACATCATTCGAGTTCAGACATTGTTCAAAATCGTTCACCGTATAATATCAAGTGTTCGTGTTTGATCCAGAAACAAGTTGTCATGCCTTTGGTCTAGCGTTACTCAAGCAGAGAAGCATTAGATAATTTTTTCTTTGTGAGAAGATATATTTAAAAAATTGTACTCTATTTAGATCATACAAATTTCAATTTGTTGCTATTTTTTTTGTCTTTATTCTAGACTCGGAATTTATGTGTACAAATTTCTGCATGCCATGCCCTGTGGGACACTCTTAGCCTTTCATCTCTTCTTTTTATCAACAAAGTTCTAAAAATCTACTTAGTATATGGCTCTTAAGATCGACACCTCAATGATTGCTCGCTTTAGAGTTGTCGATTCCAAACTTTCATCCACTATAAGTTCCGGGGCTCCAAGCATGGGTGTGAAAACTCGTAGCAAAGAAAGAGCTAAAGCTCAAGCAAGTTGGGGTACCCTCGCTCGAAAAGACTTTTGCTCTTCGACAATACCATGTCACAGAAAAACCTTGTTCAATTTTGTTGTGTGTAAATTAAAGGATGACGTTGTTACTAATGTTCAGGCATTGTTATTATACCCACCTATGACTGAAGAATCTGCAGCAATCCCTAGGGTTCCATATGTGCACAAAGCTGATCAAGAAGATCCGTCAAGTAGCAAATCTAGTGCTTACGTCTCCTTATGAAACGCCGTAGCCTGTTAGATTTAGTGCTTTTGTTTTAGGAACTATTATTGTTACAATGATAAATTCTCTAGCTCATCAGGAGCAAGTTGCAAGTCTAGCAAAAGTATTTGATATCTAACAAGAACTGCTCAAGATCATGATGCTCAGATCACTACATTTCTTAGCAAGTTGGAGAACAATGGAGATGCAGAGGCAAGTAATGCTAACGAGGATAAGAAAAAAATAGACCTTACAAGGGAAAGATTCCAACAAGCGGAGCCAAAAAATGGTTTCCGACGTACTTCTAAGGGTTCTGTTGCAGCTAAAAATTGGATCCGGAACCACACCAGAAATCAAGCCTGTAAAAGAGAACACGGAGTGACCGCCGGGTGGAGTTCCGGCGGGGGGGTGGGGGAGTGCTCCGATGCTTAAGTCAGAGATGTCTAACAATGTAGAAATCTGAAAAGCAATAAAGACACAATGTGTATGTGTGTGAGCTTGTCTTTACCTGAGGTGGCTAGACCCCTTTATATAGTGGTAGAAGGAGGAATCCTAGTAGGACTGGGCTTTGACCAACTCCAATCAGAATCTAATTAAGATCCTAGAGGATCTCATATCAATCTTAGCTGATAGAGTCAGAGCCTCTTTAGGATTATGCTTGGAGATTGACATGGTAAATGCCATATCAGTAATGAACCAGTACGGCTTACGAGTCATTATCCCCACGTGTCGCCCGTAGAATGGAGGGATATTTTTAGGTATATCATATGCCCTTGCTTTTACCAGCGTTAATGAAGCGGGTGGAAGCACACTTTTTTCACTAGTGGTAGCGAAATATGCCAAAAACAGAATTGAATCTGTTTGTCTGACATTTCAAATATCCAAAGAGTGCTCTGCTCGGATAAGGTTCTGTTCGGACATGGTTCTGCTCGAGCAGAGTTCTGCTCGGATGGGATTTTGTTCAGACAGAGTTCTGTTCGACTAAGATCACTCTGCTCGGGCAAAGTGTTCGGACGGGATTCTGTTTGGACAGAATCTGGTCTGCCATGCTCACTCAGCTATGGCAGAGTGTTCGGACAGGATTCTGTTCGGATAGAATTATGCTCGGCCAAGATCACTCTGCTCGGGCAAAGTGTTAGGTCGGGATTCTGTTCGGACAGAATCTGCTTGGCGTGGTCACTCAGCTCGGGCAGAGTGTTAAGACGGGATTCTGCTCAGGCAGAATTCTACTTGGCCAAGATCACTCTGCTCGGGCAAAGTGTTCGGACGGGATTCTGTTCGCATTTAATAGGAAAAAATTTGGATTTGCTCATGTTGAGTCACTCTTTGGGTTAGTTTTTTCCTTTTTAATCCCGTATATTATGTTAGTATAAATGGATAAATATTATGTCTATCCCGTATTGACACGTGTTAATTATTTGTCATTTGAATAAGATATACAATGACTAATAAGAAGATGCGTGGATCCTTCTAAGTATTGTTATGTGATGGAACAAAAGTTTGTCAGGAGGAACCTGTCATACGACTAAACATAAAATTGCAATTAACTCATTTTCGTACTTAAGTTTTAGTTTATGGCAATGATGTGAATAAGTCAATTAAGTTATGTCACTTATTGTTATGAGATGGTCTGGCCGATCAAAACACATAATCCAGCACCTTATAGTTTTTATCCAATAAGGTTGTGCAATAAATATAGTATCTATGGCTTCACAAACTTAAGATATAATTATTACAAAGGCGCAGTTCTATAGCAACACTCTCATCTTTGGATGACTTCAAAGGTTGGACATAAGTTTATTTTCTCAAGTCAAATTTCTGTCAAATTGAAGACAAATTCTTCATGTCAAAGAATACATCATTCGAGTTCAGACATTGTTCAAAATCGTTCACCGTATAATATCAAGTGTTCGTGTTTGATCCAGAAACAAGTTGTCATGCCTTTGGTCTAGCGTTACTCAAGCAGAGAAGAATTAGATGACTTTTTCTTTGTGAGAAGATATATTTAAAAAATTGTACTCTATTTAGATCATACAAATTTCAATTTGTTCCTATTTTTTTTTTGTCTTTATTCTAGACTCGGAATTTGTGTGTACAAATTTCTGCATGCCATGCCCTGTGGGACACTCTTAGCCTTTCATCTCTTCTCTTTATCAACAAAGTTCTAAAAATCTACTTAGTATATGGCTCTTAAGATCGACACCTCAATGATTGCTCGTTTTAAAGTTGTTGATTCCAAACTTTCATCCACTATAAGTTCCGGGGCTCCAAGCATGGGTGTGAAAACTCGTAGCGAAGAAAGAGCTATAGCTCAAGCAAGTTGGGGTACCCTCGCTCGAAAAGACTTTTGCTCTTCGACAATACCATGTCGCAGAAAAACCTTGTTCAATTTTGTTGTGTGTAAATTAGAGGATGACGTTGTTACTAATGTTCAGGCGTTGCTATTATACCCACCTATGACTGAAGAATCTGCAGCAATCCCTAGGGTTCCCTATGTACACAAAGCTGGTCAAGAAGATCCGTCAAGTAGCAAATCTAGTGCTTACGTCTCCTTATGAAACGCCGTAGCCTGTTAGCTTTAGTGCTTTTGTTTTAGGAACTATTCTTGTTACAATGAGAAATGCTCTAGCTCATCAGGAGCAAGTTGTAAGTCTAGCAAAAGTATTTGATATCTAACAAGAACTGCTCAAGATCATGATGCTCAGATCACTACATTTCTTAGCAAGTTGGAGAACAATGGAGATGCAGAGGCAAGTAATGCTAACGAGGATAAGAAAAAAATAGACCTTACAAGGGAAAGATTCCAACAAGCGGAGCCAAAAAATGGTTTCCGACGTACTTCTAAGGGTTCTGTTGCAGCTAAAAACTGGATCCGGAACCACACCAGAAATCAAGCCTGTAAAAGAGAACACGGAGTGACCGCCGGGTGGAGTTCCGACGGGGGGGGGGGGAGTGCTCCGATGCTTAAGTCAGAGATGGCTAACAATGTAGAAATCTGAAAAGCAATAAAGACACAATGTGTATGTGTGTGAGCTTGTCTTTACCTGAGGTGGCTAGACCCCTTTATATAGTGGTAGAAGGAGGAATCCTAGTAGGACTGGGCTTTGACCAACTCCAATCAGAATCTAATTAAGATCCTAGAGGATCTCATATCAATCTTAGCTGATAGAGTCAGAGCTTCTTTAGGATTATGCTTGGAGATTGACATGGTAAATGCCATATCAGTAATGAACCAGTACGGCTTACGAGTCATTATCCCCACGTGTCGCCCGTAGAATTGAGGGATATTTTTAGGTATAACATATGCCCCTGCTTTTACCAGCGTTAATGAAGCAGGTGGAAGCACACTTTTTTCACTAGTGGTAGTGAAATATGCCAAAAATAGAATTGAATCTGTTTGTCTGACATTTCAAATATCCAAAGAGTGCTCTGCTCGGATAAGGTTCTGTTCGGACATGGTTCTGCTCGAGCAGAGTTCTGCTCGGATGGGATTTTGTTCAGACAGGGTTCTGTTCGACTAAGATCACTCTGCTCGGGCAAAGTGTTCGGACGGGATTCTGTTTGGACAGAATCTGGTCTGCCGTGCTCACTCAGCTATGGCAGAGTGTTCGGACAGGATTCTGTTCGGATAGAATTATGCTCGGCCAAGATCACTCTGCTCGGGCAAAGTGTTAGGTTGGGATTCTGTTCGGACAGAATCTGCTTGGCGTGGTCACTCAGCTCGGGCAGAGTGTTAGGACGGGATTCTGCTCAGGCAGAATTCTGCTTGGCCAAGATCACTCTGCTCGGGCAAAGTGTTCGGACGGGATTCTGTTCGCATTTAATAGGAAAAAATTTGGATTTGCTCATGTTGAGTCACTCTTTGGGTTAGTTTTTTCCTTTTTAATCCCGTATATTATGTTAGTATAAATGGATAAATATTATGTCTATCCCGTATTGACACGTGTTAATTATTTGTCATTTGAATAAGATATACAATGACTAATAAGAAGATGCGTGGATCCTTCTAAGTATTGTTATGTGATGGAACAAAAGTTTGTCAGGAGGAACCTTATATCGACTTAAACATAAAATTGCAATTAACTCATTTTCGTACTTAAGTTTTAGTTTATGGCAATGATGTGAATAAGTCAATTAAGTTATGTCACTTATTGTTATGAGATGGTCTGGCCGATCAAAACACATAATCCAGCACCTTATAGTTTTTATCCAATAAGGTTCTGTGCAATAAATTTAGTATATATGGCTTCACAAACTTAGATATAATTATTACAAAGGCGCAGTTCTATAGCAACACTCTCATCTTTGGATGACTTCAAAGGTTGGACATAAGTTTATTTTCTCAAGTCAAATTGAAGACAAATTCTTCATGTCAAAGAATACATCATTCGAGTTCAGACATTGTTCAAAATCGTTCACCGTATAATATCAAGTGTTCGTGTTTGATCCAGAAACAAGTTGTCATGCCTTTGGTCTAGCGTTACTCAAGCAGAGAAGAATTAGATGACTTTTTCTTTGTGACAAGATATATTTAAAAAATTGTACTCTATTTGATCATACAATTTTCAATTTGTTGCTATTTTTTTTTTTGTCTTTATTCTAGACTCGGAATTTGTGTGTACAAATTTCTGCATGCCATGCCCTGTGGGACACTCTTAGCCTTTCATTCTTCTCTTTATCAACAAAAGTTCTAAAAATCTACTTAGTATATTGCTCTTAAGATCGACACCTCAATGATTGCTCGCTTTAAAGTTGTTGATTCCAAACTTTCATCCACTATAAGTTCCGGGGCTCCAAGCATGGGTGTGAAAACTCGTAGCAAAGATAGAGCTAAAGCTCAAGCAAGTTGGGGTACCCTCGCTCGAAAAGACTTTTGCTCTTCGACAATACCATGTAGCAGAAAAACCTTGTTCAATTTTGTTGTGTGTAAATTAAAGGATGACGT